>LBNU01012548.1:184978-218950 GCA_014162995.1 Artemisia annua
TAACTTCTAGGAAAGTTCAAAAACAGTCCCTAGACTTTATAATTTCAGGAATTTACGATATATACCCCTATGCATGTAAACTATTGCAAAACTAGTCCTAATATGCATGTAACTTGTATTTTATCTAGTATTTAAGTTTTCTAGCCTATGTTTTACTTATTTTAAGTTATATAAGTTATATTTAACTAGTGTATGACCTAATTTAATGACTTATAGCATGCATGCAAGTATATGACTCGATCTAGGGTTTTAATACGTAAACTAGCAAGTAAAATGGTTCAAGGCTCATGCAAGGGTTCCTAAGTTATCTAAGGCATCCTAAATCTATCCTAAGACTATGCTAAAGCTAAATTAACTAAATTTAAGACTTACTTGGCTAGGGGGGGTTACGTGGGTTAGAACTAGGGTTAGGGTTTTTACGAGGGTTTTAGGGTTTTGTGACTAGAAATGAGACTCGATACCATGCAAGGTCCTCCTAGCTCGAATCTTAGCTCTTCTATGATCTCTAAACTACTACTAGGTATAGAAATTTGAGGTGTAAGAAGAAGTGTGGGATGGTTTAGAATGATGCATGGTTCGCGGGTATTTATAGGGTCGAAAGGAGTGGTGGCCAAGTATACTTAACATGGCTGTCTTCTAACGTGTAAGGAGGAGGGAGGGGTGACAAGGACGAGCTAGAGATGACAAGGAAGAGCTAGAGGAGTAGCTAGGGGGTGCTATGGCGGTTTGGGGAGTATGTGGTGGTGGTGATGCCGTAGAGGCGGTTTAGGGGAAAAGAGGTGACAAGTAGCTTACACACCTCCTTGCTTGGGTGCTTGGAGGTGCTTGTAAGCTGCTTAGGGTGTTTAAGGGTGGTTTAGGGTGATTAGGGGTGGTTTAGTGGTGGATTAGGGAGGTTTAGGGTGGATTAGTGGTGATTAGTGGTGGATTAGCCAAGTAGGTGATGCACCTACTTGTGTATGTGCTTAGAGGTGTTAGGGTGTGTGCTTGGGTATGACTAAGGTGTTAGGGTGCTTATGTTTAGGTTTTACTATGTTTTAGTTAAGTTTTAGTCCTAGTTTCTACTTATTATGTGTTTAAGGTTTTACCTAGGGTTTAGTGCCTAAATTAAGTTCCTAAGTGTGCCTAATGACTAATTCTAAGACCTAAAGGGTTTATACTAAGTGTGGGTAACCTATGGGGAAGTTTTGGGAAGGTTTGACCTAGTTTTATAACCTAANATGAAAATGAATCTATAAGTAATTAATTAATAGTTAACGAGCAAGGTTGGATCAAATGGTTAACACTCTTACCTTTGGAGTCAGAGGTTAAGGGTTCGATCCTCTCCCCTACAAGGCCGGAAGTCCTTTTTTACATTTGGTAGAACCGGAAGCAACCTCTCTACGTTAGGTAGAGGTATGGTTGTCTACATCTCAACCTCCCCCATACATCGTGGAAGACGGTATTGGGACTCATAACCCGTGAAAGACGGTATTGGAAGTTATTTTTTTTAAGCAATAGTTAGTTAAATATAATCAGGTTATATATTTATTAATATGGTATTAATAAATTTAAATAAAAATCAAAATATGGTAACCCCATAAAGGTGTGTTCCACCCAAGCTAGAAAGAAAGAAAGAAAGAAAGAAAGAAAGAAAGAAAGAAAAGAAAAGAAAAAAAAAAAAAAACTTGATTGTCACGTTTAATGATTTAAGGAGGTTAGATTTACCTTATAAACATCACACCCTTATTCAAAATCATTGATCCCTAAATCAACAAATTATTAGTTATTTTATAATTAATTACACACTTTGCAAAGTATATTTCGTTGCAACTTAAAGAAAGATAAAATAAGATAGTTTGGTACAACAAAAGATAAAGGGGGTTGATACTTCCACATTGCAATTTACTACATCCACATTAAAATCATGCATAAGGACAAAATATTTTTTGTCATGATGCATGATTTTAATGTGAATGTAGTAAATTGCAATGTGACAATATCATTTGCCAAAGATAAATTACAATAGTTTTGACAATTCACTTCAATCTAAAACATAAGTGATCACATGAGGCATAAGATGGGTATCAAGCAGGGATAGTGGTGGATCGGATATGGATCGGGTGAAGCCGTATCTATATATGTTTACATCATTCATATATTCATATCCATATCCATTTAGCTTTTATTCATTCATTCACATCCATATCTAATGTATAAAGTGGGCAAATGGATATCCGTTAGATATAGTTAAAAAAAAACTTACTCATCTAAGCAATCCAGATTTCTAATCGAAATAAACATCTATTGTTATGTAAACAATTACAATTTAATACTAATTTTTTTTTAACGACATTTAATTTAATACTAAATTATACCGAATGACATTTCATTCTGATAGTTTCATGTTTATTTTTGCATCAAAAAATTATTTATAATTTTGACCATTTAAATAAAGCATATACATAGCAGTTTTATAACACAAACTAAGCTTTCTAATTAGAAAAAAAAAAGAAAAAAAAAGAAAAAAAAAGAAAAAACTAACAACTATAATGACATTCATTTTATAAAAATCTTATTATGAGTTATAAAAATCATCCGAGGAGTGTAAATTAAAGTTTGAAAAGATATATGTGTACATGGATATTATATTCCGGGTGGTAAACGGGTAATCCATGATAAAATGTCATTTAATTTATATCCCATCTAATAATAATTTTCCATATCCATATCATTAAATACTCATTTGGTTATCCATATCTATTATAATTGGAGACGAAATACCGAGCTAAAACCACAAAGAAATGATACGCTCCTGGAAGAAATCTTCGAGCTACAACGTTCTTAGATTTATGTTTAGTGACTTAATTTGCGCTAGTGCCGAAATTAGTTGGGGGCAATTGCATATATACCCACTAAAACTTGCATATTTGCATATATACCCAAAACATGCTTAACTTACATTGTACATCATGTATTGAAAACTTGTATTTTGGAGAAATATGCAAGTTTTTAAGTTTTAGTTGGTATATATGCAATTCTTTGTAATTTTTTTCCTACCTTCTTGCCCATTATTCTTAATAAACTAATTGCCATGAAAAGTTAACGTTTTCTAGGGAATCCAATCTATTTGTTTATTTCATCAATGATTAACAAATTATTTGTGAGCCATGCAAGTTTTATAATATGTTCGTATAAGCTAAGGTTACGTTTAGGTTTATAATACAAACCTAATTACAAACTTCTTTTATAGTCCACAAGTTATTACACAAACTTTTATTAGGGAGTTAATTAATGCTCTCAAGTCACGGTTATTTTCCGTATTTCGGCCGCCAACTAGTCCTACCTTTCATGATCTCACCACCACCACTTCCAATCTCAAGCTGAAGCATATGCTCACATTCAACATGGACGTAACCACCTCTTTTTCCATTGTTGCTCCCAGTTACATAAGTGTGTGACTCTACCACACTGTCCTTCCTACACTCTCGGAGGTACTCTAAACTTATGCTAGCAAGCTCATAGTTCTCCTCAATCGTTTTTGGAACACTCTGCAATAGTAACCAAGCGCCTTAAATTAATTATTGTGGGATGAGTATAGTCGTACAGATATATTGTGTTGGAAATATGGTTATGAGTTAATACGTAAATGTCTAGAATCGAACACGAGACCTCGGGATTGCACACATTGCAAATGAGTATTAAGGAAAAATAATAAATATATATTTATATTTATTATTAGACACAAGTACTTAACGACCGTTAGTGTTTACCGTTAAATGACTAACGACCGTTAGACGAATATAAGGAAAGAAGAGGTTGTGTGTTATTAGGAAACAAAGAAAGATCTAGAAACCCCTTGTGGGTTGTGGGTCGGCCGAACAAAGGAACAAGGGTGCCAAACCCTAACTTTGGCTCCAAGTTTTCTTTTCCTATATAAACAAACCAAGGGTTATTTGTTTTCTCACCTTTTGTGCACACACAATAACCCTAAAGTTTTCTTCTTTCTTTCTTGTCTCCAAAACCGGTCGAACTCCCTAAACTTATTAGGGATTCGATTTTTTGCTTGTCAAAAAATATTACTTGTGTAGTTTCTTGCAAAACCTTAATACGGTTTAGTTTGTGTGTACAAGAACGAGGTAACAACACACTATTGTTGTTATCAAGAGATCGAATAACAAAAAGGTAAGGGGTTATTCATAGATCTACATAAACCCTAATTAGGGTTCATCTATTGTTCATTCCCAATCAAGAATTGCATAAGGTACGTTTACTATTTATGTTTTAGTTAACTATTATTTGTTATACTTGATCCTACGCTTCCGCATCTATGTGCTACTCGATATTAGTAATTATATATGATAGTCATGATTATAAAATTCTAACAGTGGCATCACGAGCCATGTATAACATGTAATTGCTTACTAAAACCAATAAAAAACGTATCTTTGATTGTTTTAGATAACATGTTATGTTTTTCTAGGGTTTTTTCTTTAAAATTTTTATGAAAATTTTTAAACCCTAACCCTAATTTATGGGGGGGACGAATTGATTATAAGCCCTAATTAGGGTTTGTGTTTTTTAATCATTAATTGTTAATTGATTAGTAACCCTAGGTTTGTAACATGTTTATGTGTACAACGTGGTAACTGGTATGCATGAATCCATGACGAAACATGCATGTTAGTCATGGATTATATATTTTGTTTATATGCAAGTATGTGATCCACAACGTTATAATTAGATAGATCTAGAATTGGGGAAGACTCCAATTATAATTAAAATCAATTTATTTGTTATGTGGTGTATTAATCGATCATATGCTTACGCAATCGAAGTTTCGATGTATGTGGCTCACTTGTGCAAAGTGAAAGCTTTGATTGATTATACACATTATAAACCTAGAATTTTTTTAATTAGGGTTTTATCTAATTAAGCTTGCATGCGGCTATGTGTTTTCACCTTGTTTATTTATTAGTTGTTTATTGTTTCTTTTCAATTACTTGTTAATTGTTATGTGTTTATTTTATTGTAAGCAATAACAAGGGTAGTTTTCAAAAGAAAAATTAAATTGGACTAATAATGGTGAAACAAAAGTTTTGAGCTTTCATAAACTTTTAATTGGTTGAGGTGACTGTTCTTTAACGTTTTCAAGGCTCAATGGCATACTATAAGGTGAGGCATAAGTTTGGTTTCGCATTAAATTGTGGCCTTAGAGAGACTCCATTCTGTCTCTACGCTCGCTTGTATGTCATCTAGGATTCCTTTTAGATCGAAGCCTCTTAGTGCAATGTTGTAATTCGCTCAACGCACCAATTAAAACTTTGATGATACTCACTTTAATAAATTGGATTTATAAAAATTGTTTTGTAAAATTTATGTCATAAAGATGAGTGCATGCATCTTTATACATGTTTTTGACACATCAAAAACTATATACCCTAAAATTTAAGTCACATGCCATCTAACTATAAGGAACACTTGAAGTTAATTTTGGGTATGCGTGAGACCTGGACCAAGATTAATGACAAGGTAAATTTCCGAGTGTGCGTGAGACCACACATGGAGAATTTGCAGTTTCTAAGTTAGACGACTTAAGTAAGTTGATGCGTGAGACCTAGAGCTTACGGCATGAGATGGGATGAAACATGCTTACATTGCAAATTGATGAATCAATTTGATGTAAATCCCATAATTTTCTAGGAATTGGAAAACTTGTTTGCCAATTATTGTTCGACAGATTACCATCTTTTATAAAGATTCACTATATGGCAGATCAACTGACGTAGTGAAATTATGAAAAGTTGGATCCTAGGTTTTCAAGAAAATTATTTGGTTATATTAATATTTCCATGGGTATTATATTTTCTTGAAAACATGTATTATCGAAAATACTAAAATTGAATTTTGAAAATTCTTTTAAATGTATTAATGCAACATTGAACCGTAAACATAAGTTATTCTTTTCACAAGTAAATTGATCTACACCCGTATGGGTTTTTGGTTAGGATCAACTTTACGAAAAGAATAAACATAGTCTTCTTTCCATATAGAGAAGTGTGAGACTTAATCCTAATCCTTTTCATGAATGAGAAAGGTACAATAGGATAATTAGAATTGTTTATTTTCTAAATAAATAACTCATAGCAATCTTTAATAGTAAGATGATTTGCACTTTATGAGTTATTAAAATAGAAACTAGACAAATTACCGCAAAATGGTAAAAGACAAACTAGCAATTTTATCTAGTTGTTTTGTTTTGACCATTTAAAGATACTACATACAATTGTTGGTATGATAGATCTATTCAGGAAGAAATTGCATGCCCAGTTTTTTCAAGTTAATAGTTTGGAATGTGATGAATCACATTTACATAGTAGAATACATTCTTTTAGAACCTATATAATTGTTGGAATGGGTTTTTCTCAAAAGATGTAGGAAAGTAAATAGTACACTAATTCCTTTCACTGATTAATGAAACATTTACAATGTTGTCAAATTCAGTGGGAGTATTGTGTGCCTATTACTGAATAAGGGATTATTGTAATGTTCTCTAATTCAGTGGGAGTTATAAGACTTTTGTCTTGATTGTATATCTCAGATTATCTTTTGTATATCTCAAGATAATTACTTTCCAAAATATAGACATTAATATTTTCAAGGATAGTCATGTACGTTTCCTTGATTGATTGAATGACTCTATATCTACTAGTTATGTTAACATAATGACACAAATCATATTGTTCACAATAACAAACGCGTGCGTGTTGTTTATGTGGTACTTGATGTTGTTCCATGCACAAGTGGGAGAAATCTTGATTGTGTGCAAGGTACAACACATAGTAATATGATTTAAAGGATTCTCTTAACTGCAAAGTAAGAGATTATAGTTCTAATATGATTAATACATCTAATCTAAGAAACACTTGGTGTTGAAATTTAGTAAACGTGAGACGCAGACTAAATTCCAACAACAAGGTGAATTTCCATGTATGCGTGAGACCTACATGGATAATTTACTGTTTCTAAATTAGACATCTATTAGAACATGTGTCAATATGATAACAAGACAACTTCAAATATTTATGTATTATTGGAATGACATAAATGCATGAAGTAATATAATACTACTTCAATAATTATGTATTCTTAGAATGACATAAATAAATGAAGTAGTGAGTTAACTTGAAAATATTATTGAAACCAAATGATGGTGTTCATGATTACTTTAATTATACATGTTTATATTGTATTCTATAATTATAAACATGAAGTCTTTTAAGTATTACAAGACTTATAATAAAGTAAGACGTTAACTTGTTATGGTCTTTTAATTAAGACATATACAAGAAGTCATTGAGTTGATCAATGATTAATAACGTGTAATGGGATTATAACAGTTTATGTCTTCTTATAGAAACATGAACAAGAAGTAACTTGATTAATAAGTACTTAGGTTATAAAGCATGCAAAGTGGCTTGGAAATTCTATTTTATCATTAAGCTGATTTAGTTGGTAAATAGACAAGCTAAAAGATATAAGTTTATCTTTCATATTGATAGATTGTCTGACAATGTGAGTCCTAATAAAATACCACAAATTTATGGTATGTTCGGTTAGGAGAATCAAACTTTATTGTTATTGTTTGATTAAAGATAACTATAACTTCTTTCTTCCAAAAGTTATCAAGGTTAGAAAATTGAGTATGAATTTAATATACTCAATTAGACTCCTAGAAGATTTATAAGACATCCTGGAATGTGATGAATCACATTAAGTCTTAAAATTGAAGTTCTGAATTTGTTAAACTACTTATGTGTAGGTTATTAACAAAATAATGTCAGGAACTGTCAATGTGTACTTGTGATACCCCAAAAAGAGAAAATTGGATTGTTGCTATTATTGCTAACTATTTATAGATAGTCTATAGATTACTAAAGGCAAGTGAGAGTTTATTACAAAATACATAATCTTCTAAAAAAACACACTAGTAAAGATCATGATGAGGCTTAACATGTAAATGATAAACCTCATGATGATGGAATTATCATTCATAGATCCACTTGGATATCTCAGATATTTGATTAATATGCTGGGAATTATATGATGAAGTATTACCAAATAAGGGATTGGGTAAACTACTCATACTATGAATGTTATAGATGCTGTTCATAAAAATATTCAAATTTTACAAATTTGGTTTATCTTAATTCTTAATAGTTAGAGAATAATGATGAGTTTATTCAAAGATAATGTAACCCTAGTGGTTTAAATCTTTGTTAAACTCATATGGACAAAAATTGTATACATATTTTAATGTATGTCTTATGACAAGATTATTAATCATATTTAAGCAATTAACTATGATTGAATACTCTTTCTTAAGCACATTAAAAATCCAAAAATGGTAATTGTCATATTTATATGAATATGAAATTTGACAATGAATATTAAAACTCTTTCTTGAATGATTACTTAAGCGAGGACGATAAGTAATCAAAGGGAGTTTATGAATTCAAATAAATCTTTGGAAGTATACAAAGCGCAATAATCCATGAATGGATAATGCATGCATCTAGGAGATTACTCTTATGATTAATTGTTAAATCAATGTTTTGATTTATAATTGGAATAAGGAAATTTCTAAGTATTCCTGAAAGCTAGTGGGAGTATTATGTTTGATTTACTAAATCATATATGTTGTATGACATATAAGAAGTAAAATTTCATATAAGTAAAATGTTAAGTCTTATTGGAATGAAAATTTACTTAGATGATTTAAAAAAAAATAAAACATACAACCTTGGAACAAGAGTTTATTATTTAATAAACTTGTGCGGTAAATAAATCTAATAGAATATGATATATATATATATCATTTTGAAAGACTAAATTGATATATATATATATATATATATATATATATATATATATATATATATATATATATATATATATATATATATATATATATATATATATATATATATATATATATATATATATATATATATTTGTAAAGATATAACACGAATAAAATCTAAGTATGACTGAAGGATTTTCGTGTATATCATTTTATTGTTGTATCATGCTCAATGATTCGACACTGTTTGATATCCAATCAAAGTTATTATATAACTTGTGTAATGAATATTCTAATGGAATATTTTTGGTCTTAGAATAACGATCCTCAACCTGGAACTGCTCCTAATTCTAAGTATATACAATATAGCAAATTGTTGCGTAATTGTTATAGCCGACATGGTAAAATCTTGAAAGATTGGGAAGGCCATCAAAAAATTACACCCAAGGATAAAATCCTACCGATGACTAGTATTGAGTGTCATCTCAATTAAACGGTAGCATCAATTGTATTAAAACTACCAATTATGCTCTTTAAAATCCCGTTAAACTTAATAATCATTGTGTATTTTGATGCCTTCCAATTCTTCAAGATTTACCATGCGGCTATAAGCAATTACGCAAACAATTTGCTATAAATTGTCATATACTGTAGAATTAGGGGGAGCAAGTTCAGGTTGAGGATGCGTTATTCTACAGACCAAAAATCATTCCATTTAGAATGAGTTCATTACACAAGTTATATAATAGACTTTGATTGGGATACTCAAACAGTGTCGAATCATTGAGCATGATACAACAATAAAATGATATACACGAAACATCATTCAGTCATAACTTAGATTTTATTCTGTTATATCTTACAATATATAATATAGTATATAGTGATATGACTATATATATATATATATATAGTATCACTGATTATCATATATATCATAATATATATATATATATTATATAGTATATTATAGTATGATTATATATATAGTATCAATTTAGTCTTTCAAATGGATATATATTCATATTCTATTAGATTTATTTAGGCGCAGCAAGGGTTTATTAAACAATAAACTCCTTGTCCAAGGGGTTGTAATGTTTTTAATTTTTTTAAATCATCTAAGTAAATTTTTTTCATTCCAATAAGACTTAAATTTTGACTTAGATATGGAATTTTACTTCTTATATGTTCCCAAAAAAATAAAAAACATATATGAATTTTTTAAAGTAAAAAAAAATCAAAAAAAACATAAATACTTCCCCAACTTAAAGCTTTTTTTTCCCCAGGGAATTTTACCTTTTAAAGAATTTTTTCCTTTTTAATTTCCCCAATTTAAAAAAATAAAATTCAAAAACAATTGAATTTTTAACAATTTAAAATTCAATAAGAGTAAATTCTCCCTTAGAAATTTTTTTTTTTTTTACAACCAAAAATGGCAAAAAAAATTTTTATTCCCCAATTCATGGGATTTTTAATTTTGGGGCGCTTTTTTTTTTTGTTTTAAATACTTTTTTTCCAAAGATTTTTATTTGAAATTTTCCAAATAAAACTTCCCCCCTTTTTTTTTTTTGAAATTTAACTTTAATTCGTCCTCGGATTTTTAAAGTTAATTCCCATTACCCCAAGAAAAAGAGGTTTTTTTTTTTAATAATTTCAAAAAATTTGTCAAAGTTTTTTTTCATAATTCCCCCAAATAATAAATTAATGAACAATTAAAAACCAATTCCTTTTTTTTTTTTTTTTTGGGATTTTTTTTTTTTTTTTTTTTTTTTTTTAATTGTGCCTTTTTTTAAAAAGAAAAAAAGAAGTTAAGAATTCCAATTCAATAGGTTTTTTAATTGCTTTTTTTTTTTAAAAATATGGATTTTTTTTAAAAAATTACATTCCTTTTTTTTTGGTCCAATTAAAGACATAACAATTAAAAAAATTAAATGTTAAATAACAAATTTTTTTTTTTTTGTCAAAAAATATGAAGTTTTTTTAAAAAAAACCCAAGGAAAAAAATTTTTTTTAAACCCGACCTTAGGGGTTTTTTTTTACAATTTTTATCCTTTTTTTGAAATTTAAAACTTCAATTCACTTTATTTTTCTTTTTTTTAACCTATTTAAAAGAATTTTTTTAAAAGAATTTTTAAACCCAAAAAATTTTGTTTTTTGGTAAAAAATTTTTTGAAAATATTTTTTTTATGGAAACAAGCATCTTTATAAACAATTCATAGTAAAAAATGAAAAAGTTTAAAAAGTTTTTTTTTAACCCAAAAATCCATTTTATTTGGTTTTAAATAAACTTTTTCAAATCCCAATTATAAAAATTTTCCCAGCCAAAAAAAAAATTATTTTAATCAGAATATTTCTTTTTTGAGATTATCCAAAGTTGGATCTTAATGAAAAATGAAATAAGATCTTTCCAATCATCATTGAGGTTTTTTTTTTTTTTTTTTTTTATCATTTTTTACAAATGGGTTTTAAAAGCTCAAATCATTGATCCTTTTTTTTTTTTAAACCTAGTTTGGTGTTTTTTTTTTTTTTTTTTTTAGGAAAGAATTTATGTAATTTTTTTTGTTTGTAAAAAATAAACTCCCCAAAAACCTTTTTTTTTGCCCCTTTTAAGTAAAAAAAATCCTTATAAAGACTATCTTTTAATTAAATTAGTTTTAGCAAATAAAAATAGCCAAAAAAAAAACAATCCCCAATTTTTTTTTTTTTTTTTTCCCTTCTTTTTTTTTTTGGGGGGAATCAAACAAAAAGTTTACACATTGACCAAAAGTTTCCCCCCCTGACAATTTTTAAAAATTTTTTTTTTTTGTTTTTAAATTAAACCCTTTTAATAAACACAAATTAAAGTTTTTAAACTTTTTTTTTTTTTAAACAAAATTTTTTCAGAAACCTTCAAATTTTTTTGTAAGACCCCTTTTTTAAATTGTGATTTCAAAATCAACATTCCCCAGGGGATTTGGTTTCCCTTTATAAATCCTTCTTTAAAAAAGTGAGTCTTTTTAAAATTGAAAGTATAACTATTTAAAATTCCCATAAACCCTTTTTGTTTCAATTTTTTTCTAAACCCTTCGAAAATTTAAACTTTTTTTTGGAAGGAAAAAAGAAGTTTTAATAAGTTTAATTCTTTTAAAATCAAAAAACAAATAACAAAATTAAAAGTTTTTTGATTTTTTCTTTCCTAAACCGATCCAATACCATAAATTTTTTTGTTGGGTATTTTTTTTTAAATTAGGAAGCTTCCAAAAAAACATTGGTTCAGAACCAATCTTTAATCCCAAATTTTTAAATGAAAAAGAAATTTTAAACTTATATCTTTTTTTTAAGCTTGTCTTTTATTTTTTACCGCAACTAAATCAGGCTTTTTTTTTTTAAATTTTGATAAAATTTAGAATTTTTTCCCCCAAAGCAAACCTTTTTGCAACTGTTGGCCTTTTTTTTTTTTTATCAACCCCTTTTAAAGGTACTTTTTTTTAAAATTTTAAAATTCAAAGTTTTTTTTTACTTTTCTTGTTCCATGTTTTTTTGTTCCCTTTATAAGAAAGGACATAAAACTTGTTTTTTTATTTAAATCCCATGTCTTAACACATTTCTAAATTTAAAAATCATTTGATTCAACCTCAATGACTTCCTTTGTTAAAATAATGTTTTTCTTTTTTTTTTTTAATTAAAAAAGACCAAATAACAAAAAGTTTTTTTTTTTAACCGTCTTTTTTTTTACTTTTACATTTTTTAATACAAAAGCCCTTTTGCAATCAAGGGGACTTTCAATTGTTTTTTATTTAACATATAACAAATTTCAACAAGGTATTAAAAACCGATGTATAACTTAAAGTTTTTAAAATGCATGAAAACACCAAATCAATGTTTTTTGGTTTTTTCCAATTTTTATTATTTTTTTTTTTAAGTTTTTAAAAAACTTTTCAACTACTTTTCATTTTAAATTTTACTTGTCCCAATCTTTCCCCCTAAAAGGAAAAATTACATTTAATTATTTTGAAGTAGTTAAAAAAATTATGCAAATTTACCCTTTTCAAAAAATTGCATTTTATTGTCAAAATTCCAAAAATTAATAACATAAATATTTTTTTGAATAAGTTTGTTTTTCCCGTTTTTTGTTTTTGTGTTAAATCAATATTTATAACAAAAGAAAACAAAAAATTGAAAAATTTTTCCCCCTCTTCCCTCAAAAAAACAATACAAACCACGGAGGTAAGGAAAGGGAAAAAAGAGAAAGAGATTTCCCATGTGTTTAAATATGAAAAAAATAACAAAAGACAACCCTTTTTCCAAAAATCTATTTTATTGTTTGCTAAAGTTTTTTAATTTTGGAAATTTGAACAATAAAAATTGCAATGAAAAAGTTAAAATTATCACATAACCTTACTTTCAAAATAATTTAAGTTTGTAATTTTGCTTTTTTTTTAGAATGGAACAAAAAAAAAAATAAATAAATTGGGAAGTTTGAAGTGAGTTTTTAAACGTTTTTTAAAAATTTAATTTATTGAAGAACCATAAATTTGATTGGTTGTTTTTTTTTTTTGTTCAAATGAAAATTTTTTTACTTTTTTTTAAGTTTAAAATAACATTGTTTTTTTTTATTTTTTTAATAACCTTTTTATTTTGTGATAGTTTTTTTTTTTTACTTTTTAAACATGAAAAAGGTTCCCCTTGTTTTATGCAAGGCCCTTTTTTTCTTGTATAAAATGTTAAAATAGTTAAGGACCCGTTAACTTTTGGTTTATCGGTTCCTTTTTTAAATCTTTTTAGAACATATACAGAAGAGAAAGGTCCATTGGAGTTTTTTTTGAATCAGAACTGAAAAAAATTAAAATAAACGGTTGGGTAAATGGGATTTAATTAACAGTTTTTGATTGTTCCCTTTCTTTAATAGGAAAACATGAAACAAGAAAGGTAACTTGAATTTAATAAGTTTAAACTTTAGGTTTTTTATTTAAAGCCAAAAATGCAAAAGTTGGCTTTGGTAAATTTCATATTTTTTTTTTTATCATTAAGCTTGAATTTTTTTAGTTGGTAAATAGACCGAAGCTTTAAAAAGATTAATAAGTTTTTTTTTTTTATTTCTTTTTTCCCAAAATTTTAATTGATAAGATTTTTTGGTTGCGTTTTTGGACAATGGTGAGTCCTAATAAAAATAAACCAAAACAAAATTTTTTTTTTAATGGTAAATCGGAATCGTTTTTTTTTTAAGGAAAGAATCCAAAAAACTTTTTAATTTTGGTTTAATTGTTTTTTTTTTTTGAATTAAAGGATAACTATAACTTTCTTTTTTTTTCTTTTTTTCCAAAAGTTTTTATCAAAGGGGTTTTAGGAAAAATTTGGGGAGTATGAATTTAAAATATAAACTTCAAATTAAGACCTCCCTTAAGAAGAATTTTTATAAGACATTCCCTTGGGGAAAAAAATGTGAAAAAATGAATCAACAATTTTAAAGTTCTTTTAAAAAAATTGAAAACGTTTCTGAATTTTGTTGTTAAAAAGCCTTTACGTTTTTTATGTTTGTTAGGTTTTTATTAACGAAAATATGTCAGGGGAACTGTCAATGGGGTGGTAACTTTGTGAAATTAACCCCCAAAAAAAGAGGAAAAATTTTGGAATTTTGGTTTGCCTTATTAAATTTGCTAAACTAATTTTATTAGAAATAAAGTCTAGTTTAGATTTTTACTAAAAAAAGGGCAAGTGGGGAAGTTTTTTTTATTAACAAAAAAATTACAAATAATTCTTTTCTTAAAAAAACACACTAAGTAAAAAGAGATTCATGATTTGAGGCTTTTTAAACAATGTAAAAATTGAATTAAAACCCTTCAAAAATTTTGGAAATGATTGGGAATTAATCCAATTTCATTAGATTTTTTTCCAAAACTTTTTGGGAATTTATCTTTTTCAAGGATATTTTTTTTTTTTGGATTTAAATATGCTGGGAAAAAAATTTATTATTGAAATTGTAAGTATTTAACCTAAAAAAAATAACTGGATTTTGGGTTTTAAAACTACTCAAAATGACTAAACTGAATGGTTTAATACGATGCTGGTGTTCAATAAAAATTTATTTCAAAACATTTTTTTAACAAATTTGGTTTTTATCTTTTTAATTTTTCTTTAATAGTTTTTTACAAGAATAGATGATTGAGGTTTATTTTTCCAAGAGATAATGTAAAAACCCCTTAGTGGGGTTTTTTTTAAAATCTTTTTTTTGTTTTTAAACAATCATAAAATGGGACCAAAAAAAATTTGGATATAACAATATTTTTTAAAAATGTAATTCTTTTTTTTTTATGAAACAAAAGAAAAATTAATTAAGTCCAATATTTTTTAAAAAGCCAATTAAACTTATGGAAATTTTGAATTACTCTTTTTTTTCTTAAAGCAACATTAAAAAAAATTTCCAAAGATTGGTAATTTGTCAATAAATTTTTTTTTAATATGAATGATGAAAAATTTGACAATGAATATTTAAAAAAAACTCCTTTTGTTTTTTTCCTTTGGAAATGATTTTACCTTTTTTATAAGCGAGGGACGATCCAAGGTAATCAAAAGGGGAGTTTTTTTTTTTTTTATAGAATTCACAAAATTAAAATTTTCTTTTTTGGAAAGTAAATTACATAAGGGCGCCAATAATCATGGAATGGATTTTAAAATTGTGCATGGTATCTAGGAAGCATTTACTTCCTTTATGATTAATTTAATTTGTTAAATGTCAAATGGTTTTTTGATTTTTTTTAATAATTTGGGAATAAGGAAAAATTTTTTTTTCTTTAAATTGTATATTTCCTTGAAAGCCTAAGTGGGAAGTATGTAAATGTTTTTGGATTTAACTAAAATTCATTATAATTGTTTTTTTTGTAAATGACATATAAAAGAAGTAAATTCAATTAATTAAAGTAAAAATGTTTTTAAGTCTTTTAATTGGAAATTCGAGAATTTTTACTTAGAATAATTTGGCATTTTTTTTAAAAAAAATTAACAAACATTAACAACCTGTGGAACAAAGAGTTTATCTTTTTTATTGTTTTAATAAAGCTTTGTGGGGGCGGTAAAAATAAAGTCTTTAATAGAATATTTGATTAATATATATCAATTTTTGAAAGACTAAATTGATTATATATATATAATATGATAATTATTTAATAATAAGTATTATATGATAATAATATTAATATATTTATATTATATAATATATTATATTTAATATATTATATATAATTTATATATATGATTATATATATATAATATATATAATATTATATTAATATTTTTTGGTAAAAGATTTATAAACATGAATAAAACAAAGTTATGACTTGAAGGGATTTTCGTGGTTAATATTCAATTTTTTTTAATTTTGTTTTTTTTTTTTGTTATCAATGCCTTTTCAATGAATTCGAAGCACTGTTTTTGAAATAATTCGCCAATCAAAGTTTTTATGTATATAACTTGTGTAATTTGAATAATTCTAAATGGAAAATATTTTTTTTTTTTGGGGTTTCGCTTAGAATTAACGATCCGCTCCAACGCTGGGAAGACTGGCCTCCTAAATTCTAAAGGGTGATATTTTACAATAAGCAAAAATTTGTTTTTTTTTTGCGTTAATTGTTTAATAGCCGATGGTTAAATCTTTGGAAAGATGTTTGGAAGGCGCATCAAGATTACACAAGAAGGATAAAATCCTAAACCAATGAACCGTAGTTTAAGAATTGAGGTTGTCAAAATCGTCAATTAATACTAAGAGCAAAGTCATTTGGGGGTAATTTAAAAAATTTAAACAATATGGCTTCTTTTTAAAATCCGCGTAAAACTTTTAAAATATCCATGTTGTGTAATTTTTGAATCCTTCCAATTCTTTCACAAGATTTACGCATCGGCTTTTTATTTCAACCAATTTAACCGCAAAAAATTTTTTTTTGCCTTTTATTATTGTTAAAATTTATTACCTTTNTTTATGTTTTAGTTAACTATTATTTGTTATACTTGATCCTACGCTTCCGCATCTATGTGCTACTCGATATTAGTAATTATATATGATAGTCATGATTATAAAATTCTAACATGTCTATGGCTTTGTCTGTCTCATGTGTGTTTTGTATGCCATATTCAAATGAATTTTAGTATGATTAGTTGCTTTGCTCATCTCGTGTTTGTAGTGTATTGTACAAATGTAGTGATACTATCTATTTATGTTTGACGAACAAAATTGATCAAGATCGATAAATGATCAGTTTTGATTAGTTTTATGTCTGACAACTCATGACTCTTGTTTTTCATGTATTCTATTCTTGTTTTCTTTTGTAATGAGAAATAACTACTAGTTAACATTTAAGCATTGTTTAGACTTTGCACGAAAGAAGTGTGCATGATCATGATCTTATTGCACCCAAGCTTGCAGAATACAGACACGTAGGATGATATTGCCTTTTAGAGCATTCGGTGTGTTAGCCATCCCCCCACGTTAAGGTTTCACTTGCTCGCATTAAGGGTGAGTTAACCACGCCGAGGAGGCAAGTTAACCTCGCGTTAAACTTGCACGTTAACTGCTTAACGTGGCGTGAAACATCCTAATTGCGAAATAATCACTTCTACCCCCCCACCCAAACGGCTATATGACCGTTGTTTTAAAAAAAATAAATAAAAAAATAAATAAAAAACCCNAAAAAAAAAAAAAAATCAAAACCATTTTCCCACCACTATAAATACCTAATAAACACACAATTTTTTTTTCACACTTCCACTACTCAATCTCAAGTTTATATACTTCCTCTCTAACAAAAAAAACCTTGTTCATTCACAATGGATCCGAATCAAAGTGACGAATCACCTCGGCACTGGTCAGACGTAGATGACGAAACTGACTTTGATTTTATGATGGCTGCGTACGAATACCAGCAACAGTTGGAACAAGCAGCAGCTCAACCTCGTGTGACTCGTTACCCGATATTTCGTGAACGTGAGCTTGCCGAAGAACGTTTGCGTAACAACTGTTTCATTCAAGGTTGTAAGTATACGCACCGGAATTTTCGTAGAAGATTTCGTATGAGCCGGAAACTATTTCTAGAAAGAGTCGAAGGTATTGAATCTTATACTTCCGATCCTTTTCCAGATCATTTTAAATTCTTTAGGGTAGGACCCGACGCTACGGGTCGAATGAGTATAAGTGTTCTTATGAAGTATACATCTGCCATACGCCAATTGGCATACGGCTGCTCACCCGATGCGTTTGAGGAGTATTTGCAAATGGGTGAGATACTTCATGTGATTGTCTTGATAATTTTAACAAGTGCATTATGGATTTGTTTATGCCGGAGTATTTAAGAAAACCAACATGGGCCGACATTCAAAGTATTTCTGAAAAACACGAGAAGTGGCATGGTTTTTCGAGGATGCTTGGTAGCATTGATTGCATGCACTGGAAGTGGAAAAATTGTCTGGTGTCTTGGCAAGGGCAATTTGGTAGGGGTGATAAAAAATACCCAACAATAATGCTTGAAGCTGTTGCTCCGCAAGATTTATGAATTTGGCATGCATTTTCTGGGATGGCGAGGGCGAATAACGATATTAATGTTTTAGATAACTCTCCGTTATTCGACGACATTCTTGCTAACCTCGCCCCAAGAGCATCTTATATGGTAAATGGAACCAGATATGAACAGGGATATTAATTAGCTGACGGAATCTACCCACAATGGGCAACTTTCGTCAAATCCTTGTCGGCAACAATTGACAAAAAACTTGGTTATTTTAAAAGAAAACAAGAAAGTGCACGAAAGGATGTCGAACGTGCTTTTGGTGTGCTTCAAGGACGTTTGGGTATGCTACAACAACCGGCACGTCAATATGAACTTGTCAGGATATGTAGAATCATGTATTCTTGCATTATTTTGCATAACATGATTTTAAAAGATCAAAAGTTTGCACTACGTGAGTATGTCGAAATGTGGGTGGATCCGACACCACGTATAAGGCAAGAAAGGTGGGTCGGCAGATGTGATACCTATCGTCGCAAGGCAAAAGAATTACGCGACCGAGAAACGCATACTCAACTCCAAATATACCTTATGGAGCATATTTGGCAGAAACATCTTCAACGACAACAACAACAAGAAGATTCCGAAGACGATGAATAAGTATTTGTAATTTGTATGTTTTTAAGTTTCCTATGTTTCGTATTTTTTTTTCGTTGTAATTTTTTTTAAGTTTTTTTTATATTTCGTATTGTAATTTTTAAGATTTAATGTTATGTGATTTATTAAATGAAGTATTAGTTTTAGTTTAGGGGTTGAATTTGATAATAGTTGAGTTAAAGTTTTGTTAAGGCTGAGTGATGATAAAGGGTGTTTTTTTTTAGTTAAGGTGAAAAGGTTAAAACAGACGTGACGCTGACGTGCCACTGAATGAAACTTTAACCCAAGTTAAAACACTTAATGCTCTTACAGCGCACAGATCATAAACCATCCCTCTTACAAACTTAGCCAATGGGTTGTTGATAATAAATAAACTAGCAGGGTACCCGCGCGTTGCGGCGGCGGGTACCCTGAAATAAAATTTTCCGGTGAATCATGTATTTTAGTTTATTATGTTCTTTTTGACAATAAATTTACGGATAACAAAATTTTCGTTTAGNTTAATATTGAGTCTAAATAAGTTTTCATTTAGTTTCCATAAAGTTTTAACGTTAAAAATATTTTCGTTCCTTTAAAATCCTTAATAGCGAGTATAGTTTAGGGTCTAGCGAGTATGAGAAATAGGGTTTAGAGAGTATGAGTTTAGGGTATTTTTTATGTAAGGGGTGTTTTAATAAGTGCATTAATTGTATTTATTGACCAGTTAATTAATTGCATTTAATGTACATAATGTTTATTTATTGTATTTAATGTTAGTATTAATTGTATGTTAGAATTAAATATGAGGGGAATTTCTATAAGTAGTATTGGTTGTGTAGTTGTGCTTGAATGAATTGTACTTTAAGCTTATACACTTGTAAGGCTTAAAATTAAGTATACTATTTTTAGAAGTGGTTTATGCATTATAAGATAGTAAGATAAATAAATAAAATAAAAAGGGAAAGAATGATATGTAACGTATGTGTACGCAATTCTATGATTGATAGACGAATGTATAAAGCTTTCTATAAGCCCGAGTGACGAGGACGTACATAGTCAACACGTAATCACATTAATTGAATTTGAAGATCAATCAAGCAAAGAATTGGTTTACGCATATAGAAATGATTTGGTTTAAAAATCATGTCAAGAGTTCTAGAACACGTAGTTGTGCTGTTACAGTATTATTTAGCTAACACTACCTTCTACATAAAATCGTTTCCAAACTTGAGTTGATTCCTTCTATAAGACAAACCTATATTTAAGTCATATCCAAATTTATTACGCGAGAAGATTGATCTTTAATATGTCTCACAAATGGGATGCGCCTCTCTTTAATATATATACTCCACTTAAAAACACGGTGAATGTTTGCTTAAAATAAGTGGTTGATTTGCTTCTCAACATTGACTAAAATGACAAACGATGACTACAATAACGCTAACTACCTAATAAGCTTTTTGGAACAACAAAAGGTAACTATAGAGTATACGAACAAAAGAAAGCCACATGCAGATCTCAATCATCAAATGTACCTTGTGAGATTTTTATAAGAATTATTAACTATCCAGTATAAGAACAAAATCAAATCACATGCAGATGTCAAATAAATAAAAAGGCCAATTCTGTTATGATTTGTTTGATATGATAGAGCATACGCCAATTCTGTTGTCGTTGGTAGCAAGTTCGATGATTTTACTGAAGAGGCAATGAAAAGCCAACTTTGAGTTTTTATTTTTATGAAGAGGCAATGAAGATGGGAATGAGCATTTTCAGAATGAGTAAACATTCTACTATGGTGTCAAGTAGATAACCTTAGGGGTGTTTCTTTTTTTTTTAGCTAAGGGATGCGTGGGGCCTATGTGAGACTCACGGCTGTTAAATGGTCTTAATGGGGAGAGTCTCTATTATACCACTCACATGGGGATAGAGGCACTAGTGGAAAAATGGTGGGCTCCACATAAAAAAAATATTATTATATACTTTGTGTGGACCCATTCCCTTAGCTAAGGGAAAAAGAAACACCCCCTTAGTTAAACTAGAAAAAAATCGATCAGGGGTGGTGAAAAAAATGTGCTTTATTAGGCCAATGCTAATGACAATCATAAATATTGCGGTCACATCTTCCCACATCACTGCTACATCAGCTTTTTCTCTCCAAAATTACACCCAACTAAAATTTGCTAATAAAACGACCGCAACCACAACCAAAAACATACATCACAAAAACAAATAAAACATAAAACTACACACACAAAACAATTGAAACTTATGGTTGGCTAACCAACAATAACTTTGAAAAGGTTGGGGTGATCGGTCACCAATTCAGTTGACCTAATGGAGAGAATTTAGTCATCTACTCGGTTGGTTGGGGGGCAACCTTACTATTAGCATTGGCAGTTTCAATAGTTTCAATATATATATAGGGTAAAGTTAAAATAAAAAGACAAATATCCGTAAAAAGAGTAAAAAGATTTTTTTTTCAAAAAGTTCTCGAAAAAATCCTAAAAAATTCCACAAGATCTGGTATGTTGGTGTATAAAACTTTTGTGAAAAAAGTTTTTCTAATTTTGAGTTTTTATACGTTTTTTTAATGCACAAAAAACGAATTTTAATACGCAAAAAAATTTTGATGCACAAAACTTTTAACTTGTTTTAGTTTGATGTGCAATGTTATTTTGATGAAAAAAGTCAAAAGAAGTTGGGTGCAAAAACGAATTTTTGATGCACAAAAAATCGATTTAATGGTAAACGTATTTTTTTCATAATTTTTTTTCGGATAATGATAGTATATCACAGCATATTATTTGATAAATCTAATACCTCTCAGATTCACAAACTATTTTCCATATAAGAAGCAACGATCATAACACAGGCCAGTAGTCTTATTTGGCAATATTTTTGAAACATAAATTTGTGTTAGCAGTGACTTTTATATTACATGTAATGAATATATCGTTTTTTACTGGCGCTTAATTACTTAACCATACCATTATATCTTTTTTTATGTGGACTCTATAATACAACATGCCTTATAAAAGATCGTAAGAAATATAAATATCGTGAAATTAGGGGATTAGACGAAAATAAATTTTGGTATTACAATCTCCCCCATTTTTGTTTATGACAAAAACATAAGATTATATTTATTATACATACATAGTATAAGAACAAGATTGTTAAGTCTATAGACATTGTTATGAGTTTATAGTTTTATGCAACATTTTAATAGATTGTTTTAACAAGTTTTACCCATTGTGTTAAAGTTTAAGACTTATGGTGTATTCGTGAATAATCGTGGAATATTAAAATATATATATATACACGCATACAAGTGTTGCAATATAATAATTAGATATTCTCCCCCTTTTTTGGTCGAAATCAAAAATAGAGATGCGGCTTGCGGAAGTATTATAATGCTTTGGTACCTAAGCTCCCCCTTGGACATTACTCCCCCCTTGTTGGGGTGCCATAGGAGATGAGATGCCATGGATATTTTTTTTTTTTTTGAATGCTACAAATACAAATGGTTAGTGCAAATAAGTATAACACAAGATAGGAGGTAAGTCAATTGTCATGGTTATTTTGTAAAAACTATAAGTTTACATAAAAAAGTCAAAACTTGGGTGACAATGAGAAATGAACAAATGACTAACTAAGTACAAGAAATAGAAAAATAAACAGTACATTAAAAAGAAGGTCCTAATAAAGTCCTAGAAAAAGAAATAAACTATACAATGAAGAGAACATCACTAAGAGGTCTATAGAGCGAATTGCTATACTTTCTTCTTAATGTAGGGTATAGATATTATAATATAGTAAATATATATATATAGTATAAGGACACATTAAATATTTTAACAAGTTGATTGTCCAGTTTTTTTTCATTTTCAGTTGAATTATCGTATGCAAAAAAGATATCAATGACATTTTGATCATTTTACGTTGTCTTAATGTTACCTGAAACACTTACCCAAAACATCCCAACTATAATTATTTGCTACTATAAAGTTCCGTCGCTATGCACAGATACTCGTCTAATTTCTTCAAAATAAGTTTAGAGAAAACGTTGTACCGAAGTCAACGCCATATAGTCTTACACAGTAGCTATTAGAGCAATTGTAATGTACGACTTTTCCAATAACTTGACGTTATTTCAAAAGTCATTTAAAGACTTTTTACCATTGCAGAAGCGAGCTTTTTGAATAATTTTTTTGCAAAGACTTGCAATTTACAAGTGTTAGGTTTTGTACAATATTGATATTTTAATCGAGGTGTGTCTACCAATTCTTCTTGCAATGATGTTTTTTACTTATGAAAAGCTTTTATCATCGATGAGTTTAATTATAATAGCTTGAAGACATTAAAAATACTAATACAAAACATAAGGCCGATGCTAATGGTAACCATAAGTTTTGAGGTCACCCCTGTTATCTCAGCGTCACCTCAGCTTTCTCTCTCTAAGACTACACTCTAACCACAATTTGCTAATGGCACCGCAACGACATAGGACCCAACAGTTGAAAAAATAGAGGGAATTGTGCCCATTTAATCGGTTGGCTGACAAACCAAAAAAATGCAAAGGTTGGGGTGAGATTCGGTCATGCTCGGTTGAGCTAGCGGGGGCGACGCGGTCGACTAATCGGTTGGGGGTCAACCAACCGAGCTACCACCCATCCATTAGCATTAGCCTAATGAGAAAGTTGTAAAAGCTGTTAGAAAGATAGAGAATTGTGGATGCTATTACTAAGAGCAGGAGGTACGCTTGGTTAGTAGCCTCGTGCCATCCTACCAGCCCACTTTTCTCGACAGCGCACGGTACCACTGGTGGCGCCATGGTGCCTTTGCGCCATGGTTTTTTTTTTTTTTTTTTTTTTTTTAATTAATGGAGTTTACTTTAGTTAATATTGTGTAAAAAAAAGACAACGGCACCACATTTTCTGGTACCAGAGATTACAGCCAAAATGTGGTGTCATAGGATTTCTGGTGCCATGGAGATTTTTGCTGACTTGGCAGCAACTTTTCTCCACGACATAAGGGTACCCAATGCTCTAAAGAAGAATGTGCAAACTTGGTTGTTACACCTTCATGAATAATTAAATATTATTGTTGTATTATTGCGTGTTTATAATGCTTCTTGTAATATGCTCTTAGGAAAAGACCAGGAATATATTTTTTTTGTTTTAAAAAAGATGTTCACAAACACAAAATAAATAATTTATGATATATTTAATTGATGCAAGTTTTTTATTAATAAAAAGTGGGTTTTACCATTATATTTATTAAAGGAATTCGAAATAAGCAATGAAAGTTTTGATAGAATGACAAAATATGAAAAACAACCATAATTATTATCCCAACCTATATAATAGCCTGTTTCTATTTGATGACATGGCAACTAAGTAATTAGCTGGAAGAGAGAGAAATGCCACGCTGGCACAAAACCTTTGACCCATTCACCCATATTCAATACCTGTTAACACTTCCCTAAAAACACTCCATAACAACTTTGGATCTTGCCGTTTTTTTTCCGATTTCAAATCAAGTAAATCCGTATCACAAAAATTAAAAAAAACAATGATTTCATCATGCGTTATCATGGAGCGGTTGTTTTATTCAAGCTATATCCGGCGAATTGCTATGGCAATTAAACTCCGGCTTCTATACGAAATTAGGTTTGCGTAATGGTTTATTATTTTGAAATTATTTTGAATATATTTCATGATGATTAGTTTTCCTAATGTTTGTGATGGTTAATTATTTTGAATTATGATGTTGTTCGATTTTCTGTTTCAAATTTTTTTAATCATTGATTTGAAATTCAAATGGTATGGATTTTTTAAAAAAAAATAAGAATGTAACAAGAAATCCAGAAATCTGATGTTGATTACCCACGATTACAGCTATGTTTTTAAAATTTTAAATGTGATATATCATTACCTTAATTATAGCATAGTAACAACCGATGATGTATGTTAACCCTAATCCCATTTGTATATAAATGCAGCACCCATTCATTTGCAAGACACAACAACTGCTTCTTTCTACACCACAAAAGGTTCATACTTTCAGCCTATTATTTTTGTTATTCAAATTCAAATTGAATTATGTATGTTTATTGTTGTGATTATGATAATGAAATTGTACATAATGTTTATGAAATTATATATTTTTAGTGATCATGATGATGAAATGATATATTCCTATTTGTGTTTTGCAGTATACAAGATGGCTGAAAATTTCACCCCTTTGTGCGATGTTGACCCTATGTCTGACCGAATCAAAGTGAAAGCGAGATGTGTAAGCATATGGCGTTCTCACGCTCCCGACAAACCTACCCCTGTTTGGAGTTTGGACTGTGTGATTCAGGATGAGCAGGTTATAAATCTTGACACTGTAACTGTATTTGTAGTTTATTACTTGAATTTGAACGAATCATCTGAAATGTCATTTAAATGTAAAAGGGAAACCGTATCCAGTGTACTATTAGGAGAGATGATTAACCGTATCCAGTTTTCTTATGATGCTAATAGTACACTGGATACATTTAGCGTTTGTAGGTTGTTATTGATGGTAAAAATGTTATTAGTTGGTTAGGAAGTGATTGTAGAAGTGCCGGATGAGTAGATATGTATCGGTTAACTTACAATATAAAGATGTTTCATTAATATGAAGACGCATTATTTTTAAAGATTATCGAAATTAGAAAATGTGAAAGTAATGAATGTAAAATCACTAATATACATGATCCTCTATGTTTCAATATTCACTTGCAAAATGCACATCCAAACACCCCCAAAATAAGTTTGCTATTATGTGCATAGGCCATGTTGTTGCGATTATGCCTGTCATAATTTCAACAACTCTAAATGATTGATCTTTATGGAATAGACTTGGTATTAGGTCTCACTCAATCCCGATATACTAATAGAAGTTCATGTTGGATGGTAAGTGACATAAGACTGTTTTTAGAAGGCATATATAAACTAATGGTTTTGGAAGGCATATATAAAGAAATTTGAGAAATCGAAGTGTGAAATGAAAGTTACTTAATGATTCATACGTATAAAAAATTGCAGGTTGCAGGTTGTAGGTTCCAGGTAATTCGATGTCGTTGTCGTTGTTTGATCGGTTAGCACTAGGCCGGTCTCCAAAGATTGCCACTGAAAAAATAATCAGGCTATCTAACTCTTAGTCCGTGGTACACTTTGACATCCAGCAAACGTCACCCATTAGTTTATCCCACTTACTATTACATTTTCTTTATATTATAAAACCTACAATATAAACAAATGACGTATGTTTTAAAGGTCCACGGATATTAAGTAGAATCTATAAATGTCTCTGATGATAACACTAATGCTACTGAGTATTTGTGTAAACAGGTTGATGATGATGAAGCAGACAAAGAGGAGGTAGCGGAACAAACTGAGATCCAAGCTGGTGATACAGAAGCCGTTAAGGATAAGTGAGCGGCTGCAAATCCCCTTCAAATGATTGGGGTTCAGTTATTTAAAGGTGATAGTTCCCCAATTATGCCAAAAAATATGTGAAAAGGTTTGCCCGAATTGCTGCAATTGAGGTAAGAATAGTACAGTTTACTGTTAAAAAACTTTCTTTTGGTTTTTTAGAGGTAGCAGTTTGCTTATTAATTTGGTTGACCCATTTGCTTATAAATTTGGTTTTTTAGAGTTACCAATTTGATGAGATTCGCATAGTAGTCACTGCAAGTCGGTAACTCATTCTACTGAGCATGCTTAATTTTTATGAATAATTTGTAATTTTAAGTTTGTCTTAATGTGACGGTTATTTGTGTATATAGTAGCTAACGGCGGAGCAATGGATTTGCTAATCTTTTGAAGACGATGCTTGGTCAAGGTGAGCTTCGATGCATCGGAACAATCTATATCGAGAATGGCATGCATCTTGAATGTAGGTTTCAACATTGTGATCAACCGTCTTTTGAAGACACGATATCCAATATTCGTGGACTACATGAGTAGTATGAACTTCATCATAGGTCAAAACTCAAAATCTTTAATGGTGCCTTAGTTTCCATAGCTGTACTTGCAGATAGTTACATGACAGAACGATTTTTTCATGACAAAGGTTAGAACATCTTTCTTTTAGTTAGTTCTGTGCAAAATGAGATTGTAATATGTCTACATATTAATGTTGTTTTATTATTGCAACAATGTATTTAAATGATGAACATGCTACCAAACTAAATAATGGAAATTACGTCCAAACCCACTGAACTATACGATATAGATCGTTTTGTAAAAATTCATTCTTAATTGATTGAAGGTGTTTTTATGAGATAAAGATTATTGTTTTATGCAAAAGATTTGTTAAATGATGAAATAGGTGTGAATTTATAATGGATTTTGGGATTGAAGGTGTTTTTTTTATTTGGTAGTTTTTGGAATTGAATTATTATGGCATCATGGGGATTTATTTATTAGCTTTAGTAGGTAATGGTTTAAGGATTGTCTGTTAATGGTTCTTTCATGAATATTGTATAGACATGCGGAAGGATTTGTGTAGTTTATGTGTTTTATACTCGAATGAAGCGTAGAACAAGGCTTAAGCTCAAGTATGTGAACCTAATCTGTATGCAATATAATTTATTTATTTTGTTGGTTTACTCGTCTGCATAGAACTTAACTATATTGGATAGTTACGCCATCCAAATCATGTGAAATTGATCATATATTGCTTAGAAGATGATCATAGGCTTTTTATGTATGAGTTTATGCCAAAAGTAAGTTAACAATGTTTTCATACACTATTGTTGTGCTCTACATTTAGGTCTCTTTAGGGCACATTTTATTTTTATTGGCTCAAATTAAAAAAAAAATAGAAAACAAAATGTTAAAAGGAGAATGGGTCAACAGGTTGAAAATCGATAAAAGGCTAATCCTAAAGCACACATATGCAGCCTCTCAAATTCTTTATTTCAAGTGTTACTATAAATTACTGTTGGAACCCTTTTTAATCATCATTAACACAGTAATCTTCCTTTGAATCTTTTTGGGAATGAACAAGAACATGTTTGCAGAGAAAGTTAATCTTCCTGGTCAGTTTCAACACGTACTACAAGTGATGTTTTAAAGGTCATTACGTGCCAAACACCCCTTTAGAAACCACTAAAAGGAAATATATACAATACGTTTTGTAAAAGTTAATAATCTCATATCACATGATTACTTTTAGAACCCAAAGCCAAACACCCCCTTATAAACAACTTATTCATTTAAATTTAAGGTGTTTGTTGGATGTGCAGGCAAAATTGACATGTGGTGTTTGGATTTGCAGCAGAGCAAGGTTAAAGACCTTGAGCTAAAGGGGTATACCGATAGTGTTGAGCAGTTTTGGGTTGGATCCTAACATTTTGATTTGATTGCCGCTACATTAGGTTAGAAAACTATTCTTTACAAGTGAATAAAGAAAATTATTAAAATTTCTTTGCAGGTAGCAATGTGCAATTTTCCAACTGTTAAAGTTGGAGCTGCTGTTGCAATAGCAGCTATGATCTCTGGCATACAAATGTGCGTTTACTATTCTTTATAGTTTACAAGAACTTTCAAGTTTCACCAGCTTTTTAGTTTTAAAATCATTTGTGTTTTTGAAACTATGAAATACTTTAAACCTAAAAGGATGTGTTTCGTGTAGGTGTCAAGGGTGGAGCTGTTAGTAGAGGTTGAAGTGAAAGCTGTGAATCTTGTTAATGGGAAAGACTTCCACAAGGCTCCAACCTTGATGTTTGAGTTTATCGGCGCAGTTGATTTATTCTCTTTCCACTTCTTGGCATTCGCAAAACAACAAAAATAATAATAAACTTATATAATGGAATAAACTTAATATTTTTTTAGAAGCATACACACATGAGTAAGTTCCCGTTGTTCAAAAGATTGCATCTGAGCATAGTGGCTTGGATTTTGTTTTTGCGCAAGACCCAGAAGCTAAAAAGGACCTTTGGAAGGTTACTTGAGTTTCCATGAATATATATGTTACAAAAAAAGAAAATTTCATTCCTTTGTACTTAATATTGATTTTCTTACTTCTTATGATTTACAGATGAGAAAAGATGCTCTTTAATGATCTGTTTTAGATTATGTTGATGTGTTGTATATTGTGCAGGTTTGCCACCAAGATATGTTAGTATGTGTTGGAAGGTATTTCAAATATGTTCCATGGGTTTGGTAGTCACCCATTGGAGCTGCGACCGTTTACCATATGCTTTGGAAAAAGAAAAGAAAAGAAAGAGGAGTTGCCTAATTATTTGCTTCCACCCTTGCCATAACCAACTACTGGAATGACAGTTATGCACATTTAATGTGTATATTCATTGACAATTCTCGGTTACTTTATTATTACGTTTCTGAGTAATGTGAATTGGTCATTATTATCACACCTTTTAGTTTCAAGTGTGTTTGCAACTTTACTCATCATTCCTGTTGATTTTCACTTCATTTTTTTAACCCACTTTGAACCATTGATTTATTACAATGATGTTGTTAATTAGCAGAAATGGTGGATGTCAACGACGACTACCATTATTGTGTCCCTGATAGACTTCAACGACCTTACACGTATTCAAGTTCCTAACAACCATGATGGTATTCCATGGAACTTGGATTGTGAAATTGCGAAGACATGATCTGTGTGTTTGTTACTCATATTGAACATTGTAAAATGGCACAAAACAATTCGTAGGAATGTCATTATTTTGCAGTGTTTGTGTTTGTATTGGGTTATAAGTTGTAAAAATTTACTATAATGTGATACTTACCAAAATTCAAAGTATAAGAATAAGTTACACGTAAAAGTTTTGCCATTGTTGTCGAATTTTACTAAATATATGTTCATTAAGTGATGACGTATAGTCCACACTCGGGTCACGAATCCGATTAGTAGACATTACTAAAATTTAAGCTCACCACGTGTGGGCCGCCATAACAATAAATGGACTACCATTTAGACGGTTTGGGCTCACAGGGCCCAAGCCCAATAATTATTTATAGATTTGATAAGGATATCTCCTAATTATGGAGTGTATATCAAATACCCGCGATACGCGGGACACACCGAAGAGTGAGGAGCACGAAACCTTATCGGTTACGTGTGTATAAATAGGGCATCATAGCTCTCGTCCAAGGTACGATTTACAAACCCTAAACTCTTCACAACCCTTAATTCGATTACTTACTCTCACGTTGGAGGATAATCGGGGGAAACAATCCCTCGATAAGCCTAACGGTGTCTGTTACTTTCTTAGTGCGCAGGTCTCAAGAGCATTAAGATCTGATTGGTACGAGAACAGGAACCCAAACAAGGAACGCCCAACTTTTGTATCAACAAGTGGCGCCATCCGTGGGACCCTACACTAAGAACTAGGATGACAAAGCATAAAAACCTAAATCAGCGGACTCCGCTGTTGGATAAGACACGTGGTGACCCCCAGAGGAAGAACTATCAGGACTTAACCTCCAGGCAAACCACTGGAACAACCAGTGCGCCTAGTCACCAGGAACCGGGACTACCCCCAATTCTTTCAACGGTAGAGTTACCCGCAGAAACGACTCAAACCACCACGGTGGTCCCAAACACTGATGATCTCCAGCGAAACCTCTTCAACACTCCCCATCAAACGGTACCCACAGTGAACAACACTGTGCCGCCAGGCGCGCCTAACCGAGATAAGGGGACTGCTTTGGAAGAAAATATCGTTGCGCTGGAAGAAGATACTCAGGAGTCAACGTTAAAAAATTTTGTATCCAAAAATTACGAAACGTTGACCAATCTCCTCCAAGAGGAGGCAAGAAGAAGGCTGAGCCAGAACTTACACGCTCGGCTTGACTTCAATGGAACATCCCCACCGCGTTACCTAGAGCGCGAGCATAACGAGAGGCGCACCGATGTCCACTCTAGGCTCGGTACAGCATCTAATTCGCAGTACTCGGAGGAATACGAGGGTAATGAGCGACGCACTAACGTCCACTCTAGGCTAGGTAGTCGCAGAGTCCACGATAGACTCGGACCACGGCGCTCACCAAGCGAAGGCTCTTCTAGATCTGGAAGCAGAAGAGTTTACGACAAACCTGGGAAACGATTTTTCCCAAGCGAAAGCCCTTCTAGCTCGGACTCCGATGAAAAACGGCGCAAGCGCCGTAAAAGAAGCGATTCTTCCTCAAGCAGCTCCTCGGACAACGAGGATAAAGAAACGGGACACTGGAAGTCCAGAGGAAGACGTCGCGAGGAAGAGGACGAGGACATATCCCTTCCTTGGCGTCGCCAAAAGGTTGATGCGTTCTCAAAGCGCATCAGCGATTATTCAGACAACAAGAAAAGGCGCATGCCTTCCAATGTTAAAACATATGATGGAACGGGTGACCCTGATGATCACCTAAAAATTTTCGAATCCGCTGCTGGCATCGAAAATTGGCCACAACCTGTGTGGTGCCATATGTTTAATTCCACATTGGTGGGGAATGCGCGAACTTGGTTTAGCAAACTTCCACGAAGAAGTATAAAGGGGTATGAAGAGTTGCGGAAAGCATTCCGCTTGAACTTCACACAAAGAAAGAAGTGCGCTAAGGACCCAGTAGAATTGGCCAGGATTAAACAGCGCCAAGGGGAATCCACGAGCGCCTTCATGGAGCGCTTCAAAGACGAATGCATACACGTCAAGGCGTGTCCTGAAATACTAAAAATTTCAGGATTCATGAATGGGATTAACAACCAAGACCTTATCAAAAAAATTAAATGATAAATTTCCCCAAACCTTCGACGAACTAATGAAGCGCACAAGGTCTTTCATTCAAGGAGAAGCCGCCGCCGCCGCGGATAGCAAGAAAGGATACTCGAACTACAGACCGCAAGAACAGTCAAGGAGATAATCCAATGACCATGGCGGCAATCGTAACAAGAGCTATCGCAATGATGGAGGCGCACGGAGGAACGACAAGTATACCCCGTTGACAAAAACTCCTAGAGAAATATTCGCAACAGAGGGAGCAAACTTCCCTAAACCCCCACCAATGCGCACTCCAGAAGGAAAGCGCACAGGGAATGGGTACTGTGACTATCATGGACAGAAAGGCCACACAACGAATGAGTGTGTCCAGCTACGCCAACTAATTGATAAATTAGTAAAAGAGGGCAGGATGGACCACTTAGTCAAGAATATTAAAGAAGGGAAGGATAAGCAAAGAACCGGATATAAAAAAGAACCACCTAAAGACAAGGCAGACATAATTTACATGATACAATCATGGCAGCGCAAAGTCAAGCAAAAGGTCAGCCAGAGGTTCTCTCCTAACGATGAAATTTCTTTCCCAAAGTTGACTGCGGACAACGCAATGGCGGAGCCACTCACCATTGAAATATATGCGGGGGGTCACAATATCCACCTGATGCGTGGTTTTGTGACCTTACAACAGGATTTACCTCTCGAGGGATCTCAAGAGGCTTACAACCCCACCAGGCAGTGTACCTGACCGATGTAGTATAGGATAGTGGTAAGTACGGGGGATTGATCGTTCTCTCACAGGGAATAGTGTTCGTTAGGATAGAATAGCTAATCTAATAGGTCTAAGGGTGGAAGGAAGATATTTCTCTTTTGTATTTTTAGTATTTTTAGAAAGCAAATTAAATCTTCGGTTTGAAAAGGCGGAATTGAGTTGTTAATCAACTAACCCAAGTTTAGCGTACTTAGTGCAAATTAAAATTAAGTATCATAATACACTAAAGGTCTTAATTCGTGGTTGGGAAAACGAATGAGGAGAAAATGATGTGTTTACTGGATTTTCATGGTACTCCCTAAACTAATCTTTTACCTGCCTTAATTGCATATGTGGTGTACTTGGTGTGGATGCAAGGGTGTATTCCTAATAACGCATGGCAGCCTGGGCATACATATCTCTCCCAATTCTATCGACCTCATTAATCTCGCCTAGCCATGTGCACCGGGCACAACATCGGAGGGGTTGTAAACAGTGGCTCAATGGCGTTAGTACGCTACCTAAGTCGAGCTACGTACTGGCCGCGGCCTCGACTGTACAGTGTTCCCCAACGCGATTCAACGCACGTACCCGAATGAAAGCAGTGGCCAGCTTTTGCTTGAGCCTAACATCGATGAACAGTAATCATCCAACAAGAGATACAAGCACAGCACGATCAAACCACGTAAATTGAGATAGTTAAGCGGTTATTCATCTCGACTAACGGCAAACACTAGAGAATTTACGCTACTCATGTACATTGAAGACACAGCAACGATAGACAGACAACCAACACATAGACACTATTTGATTGATATTTGTGACAACCCGCGTTTGTCAGGACACTTTCTTCAATTTTAACTAATTCAACCTAAGTTACGCCTTATTCATCATTTACTATGTAACCGGATCACGTAGTAATTCAGGGTTCATTTCCTATTCATCGAGTTTTCGGAGTCCGTGGTTGTGATTCTGAGAAGCCGTTACTAGTTCAGTGGTGACATCTATTTCATGTCCCGGGAAGAAAAATACTATTGCCGGATCATCCGCGTTCAGTGGCATCACCGTCAAATCGTTAGTGTTACGGGTATTCAAACTTCGAGCAACCGGTGTGGGTTTAGGCTGCGATGTATTCATCATCATTTGAGAAATAGCATCGATATAGGACTAGTATTAGTCTGCACATCATTAGAACGGCAATCCCATGCCAACGATTTTTTAGATATTGCCACGGGTATGCTGCATTTATTCGCGTGACATTCGTTGTTGTCCAGTTTATTTAAGTTAACGTCTACGTACTCAGTTGTTACTACTACAAGCGGTATAGCTTGATACGCCCGTCGTACGATCCTAACAGTGATTTTCATACGTCCAGTAGTGAGGATAAGTACGTTGGCAGGCGAGAAGTGGGTGATGATTGAGTGGATTTGCGGTGCGTGTTGTGTGGAGACTGTTCTATAATGTGTTATCGGTAACTAGTCGCTGAAAGAGTGACGTCGGATCCAACGATAAGTCGCGA
>LBNU01012549.1:12447-28507 GCA_014162995.1 Artemisia annua
AATAAAGGTATACTAAGGCAACTAATCTTAGAGTAAAGGCACCTATTAGTGGCTAACTAGTGATGGAACAAATGTGACTATGAAATTCTTGATTTTGTTCTAGTGTGTGCCTAAATGAAACAAATGTGGAGTAAAGATTGCTTTCTAAAAACAAATGATCTTGAGAAACAATCTTTAGTCTCCTTGAATTAAATTTGCTTACTTCCAAATGTTATATATAAGTATACATTAGATTATATACTTATAGACAACGAGAGTAAGACTATTATGCATGATTTTAAACAAAAAAAACGTTTTTATCTTTATTCAACAATGAGTTTTCCTAATCGTGAGAATGTTTTGGAAAGGAATTGGGGTTTTTATTGAAAGTATAATTATGCAAACAAAATATCTCAATTCTCGATTTTGTGCAAAACAGAATCCTAGACTCAGATTTTGGAAGAAAAATAACGAAAACATAGAAGCTTTCACCATCAGATGGCCGGCCCCCTTATATAGAGGCCGGTCCCCTTAATTTTAAGGGGGCCGCCCTTATATATTTAAGGGGTCCGCCCATCTGACACTTGAAAGTGTCCAGAATTTTGAAATTTTAGAAAGTTTTGGTTTTTCAAGAAAATTCAATCAATTTGTTCCATCATTCCTAATCCTAAACGCAAGTGGTTGAATAATTCACGCTTAAGGGGCTTAGTGAATATGTCCGCAATGTTATCTTCCGAAGCTACCTTTTCTATCGTAATGTTTCCCTTTTGTACGTTATCCCTAAGAAAGTGATGTCGTATTTCTATGTGTTTAGTGCTAGAGTGTTGAACGGGATTCTTACTTAAGTCTATAGCTCTTTTATTATCGCACATGATGGGGATATTTTCTAACCTAATGTCATAGTCTACGAGAGCTTGTTTCATCCATAGTGCTTATTGACATGCCTTTTCAGCGCTTACGTATTCGGCTTCGGTGGTAGAAATAGCAAGAGCGGTTTGCTTCTTCGAAAACCAAGATGTTAAACAACATTCCATAAACGTGCAAATACCGCTAGTGCTCTTTCTATCTACGTAGTCTCCCGCATGATCCGAATCCGCATAGACAATGGTTTCTATGCCGGATCCCTTAGGATACCATAATCCTAAGTGTATAGTGCCTTTAATGTATTGGAAGATACGTTTAACCGCTTCTAGGTGAGAGGTTTTGGGATCCTCTTGAAAACGAGCACAAAGGCAAACACTATACATGATATCGGGTCTACTTGCCGTTTAGTATAGTAGACTTCCTATCATTCCTCTATACTTAGTATTATCTACGGACTCACCCTCTTCATCTCTTGTGAGTTTAATTTCCGTAGACACAGGTGTCTTAAGTGGTTAGAGTCTTCTAGGCCAAATTTCTTTAGCATTTCCTTAATGTACTTAGATTGGTTAAAAAATATTCCGTCTTCTAGTTGTTTTATTTGTAGTCCTAAGAAGAAGTTTAGTTCTCCCATCATACTCATCTCAAACTCATCATGCATGATTTTGGCAAATTCATCACACATTTCTTGACAAGTTGAGCCAAATATAATGTCATCGACATATATTTGAACAATGATAATATGAGGGTCACTTCTTTTAGTGAAGAGAGTGTTATCTACCATTCCCATGGAATAATTATGTTTAACCAAGAATGCCTTTAGTCTATCATACCAAGCCTTTGGAGCTTGCTTAAGACCATACAAAGCTTTCTTTAGTTTATAAACATAATCAGGTTTTGCGAAGTCAATGAATCCTGGAGGTTGTGCCACATATACCTCCTCATTGATAAAACCGTTAAGGAATGCACTCTTCACATCCATTTGGTATAACCTAAAGTCTAGGGCGCAGGCATAAGCTAAAAGGATTCTAATGGATTCTAATCTAGCTACGGGGGCATAGGTTTCGTCATAATCAATTCCTTCTTGTTGATTATAACCTTGGGCGACTAACCTAGCTTTGTTCCCAGTAACTATTCCATTCTCATCTAGTTTATTCCTAAATACCCACTTAGTTCCTATTATAGTCACATTCCTAGGATTTGGTACTAATTCCCAAACATCATTTGTTTTAAATTGATTTAATTCTTCTTGCATAGCCATAGTCCAACTTTCATCCTTTAAAGCTTCATTTATGTTCTTAGGCTCTATTGTTGGCACAAAACAAAAGAAGTTATTTTTGTCTTGCGCTTGTGATCTAAGTGTTCGTTGGTTTAGGTGACCTATGATGTTGTCTAATGGGTGTGACCTAGATTCCTTAATATTTATGACTTCTTTATTTTCTTCTAAGTTTTCTTCTTCAATATCATTTCCTACGGGCTTTGTCTTACTAACCTCAATAGCATCTTCCTCTATAACATCATCATCTTCTAAAGGCAATGTCCTAGGTGGTGGAGGAGTTTCGTCGAAGGTTACGTTTAATGATTCTTCTACTCTCATAGTATCTTTATTTAAAACTATATATGCTTTACTATTTTGCGAGTATCCTAGAAAGATTCCTTCATATGACTTAGGGTCGAACTTAGTAAGATAATCTTTTAGTGTTAAGAATGAAACATTTACTTTCGAATACCTTAAAGTAGCCTATGTTTGGTTTTCTACCTTTTAGTAACTCATAAGGAGTCTTTCCTAGTATTCTTCTAATAGACACCCTATTAAGTATATATGTTGAAGTATCTACGGCATGGCACCAAAACTTTTGTGGGATAGATTGCTCGTTTAACATAGTTCTACTCATTTCTTGTAAAGTCCTATTTTTCCTTTCTACTACTCCATTTGATTGAGGTGTTCGTGGGGCGGAAAAGTTGTGAGATATTCCATTTAAGTCATAATATTTTCTGAATTGTATTTCGTTATCAAATTCCCTACCATGGTCCGTCCTAATTGAAACTATAGTGCATCCTAGCTTATTTTGTATCATTTTACTAAAGGTCTCAAATTTTTTAAAAGCTTCGGTCTTATCGCTTAGAAACCTAGTCCACGTGTATCGTGAATAGTCATCTACTATAACTAACGTGTAGCGATTGCCACCGTAGCTCCTCACCGCGGATGGACCGAAGAGGTCCATATGAAGTAGTTCTAAGCATCTAGTGGTGGATACTATATTCTTAGCTTTATGACTAGCGTGTGCTTGTTTTCCTATTTTACATGCATCGCAAAAGTGTTGATTATACTTAAGGCTAGGCAAGTTTCTAACTAGTTCCTTAGATACCAATGATTGGATTTGTTGCATGTTTGCATGACCTAATCTCCTATGCCACAAAGTGGAGTTTTCATCTAGGGTCGCTAGGCATATCCTATCTTCCAATTTATCTCCTAGTTTCATGACATATACGCCGCCTTTCCTAATTCCTCTACCTATGACTTTATCATCCTTAATAATTACACTATTTTTATCGGTAAAGGTAACCCTACACTTATTGTCACATATTTGTCCTACACTAAGCAAGTTGTATGTTAAATTATCTACATGCTCAACATTTTCAATAGTTAGGGAGTCTTGAGAGATCGTACCTTTGCCTATGATTTTTCCACGACGATCACTACCAAAAATAACATTACCTCCATTGTAGGCTTTGTACGTAGAGAATAGCTTGCGATTCCCCGTCATGTGTCTTGAGCACCCGCTATCCTTTACCCATTCGTCGGGCTCCAAATTTATTCCTAGACAAATTTCATTAGATGCTTGAGCGACTAAGCATTCCCCTTTGTTCTTCTTGTCTTCATCATCAACTCTTTTTCTTCGTGTTGTTTTCCTTTTATCTTGTGTTCTTTGTCGCTTTTTAATGAGTCTTTTAAATTCTTTGACGGCCTTTGCATATTCTTCGTCTTCACTTTCGGAACTAGAATCATCATCTTCATCGTCACTTAGTTCCTTCTTGGTTGACATCTCTTCATAGTCTTCTTGTTCATCCTTGCTCATGTTGTTTTCGGCGTCATTACCTACATATAAGACATTTGAACTCGTAGCACTTGTACTTACTTCAACTAAATATTTGTCTACTATACTCTCTTTTGCTACTAAGTCATTTGAAAGTTTTTCTTTGGCTTGACATTCTTCTTGGTGATATTTTGAAAGACTTTTCCACATGTCATTTGCCGTTTGACAAAAAAATATTCTTTCATATTCAACATTTGAAATAGCTTTGTATATAATAAATTTAGCCAAGTTATTTTGTTTTTCAAAAGTAGTATTTATCGATTTAATATCACCAATTGAAATGACATGCCAAAGATCATAGTCTATTGATTTCACATAACTTTCGAATTGATTTTTCCATGTAAGAAAATTTTCATTTTCAAGAAATGGTGGTCTAAAAACAATTTTCCCTTCTAAATATTTTTCCATTTCCATAGATCGATTTCAAGTTTTAAAATACAATATATTTTAAAAATCTTGTTTGACGTGGCTCCTGATACCAATTGTGGAAAACTAGAAGGGGGGGTTGAATAGTTTTACGTCTTTTTAATTTACAAAAACCTTGTTTATCAAAACACCAATTCAAACTTTATGTTTCACCAATAGACTTGCACAATTATAAGCAACGATATCAACAAGTATATAATATGACAAATGTGAAAGTAAGTAAATAAGTAAAAGGATAGAGTTGGAAAAATGGCACCGTGAGACAAAGGATTTATAGTGGTTCGGCTACGAATCTCCTCTTCGTCCTACTCCACTCCCCGAGCACCTAACTCGGGAGTTTTCTTCACTATGTCAACAAGCTCCCTTATGGCGGAGAAAACCTTACACAACTTTTGCTTACACCGGCTTAACGACACAAAGCTAAATGTCGGGTCCTAATAGTAGCTAGAACCAATCTCACAACACACCACGACTTCTTCACAACTTGAGCACACCACAACTTCGTCACTACTTCTTCACAACACAACTTCTTCACTACTTCACTACTTCACTACTTAATCTTCACCACTACCCTACTTCTATTCACAACTAACACTCCTAGAACTACTTATAATGTTCACAACACAACTACACAAGAGCTATACACAATATACACAATCAATATACAATACTTCTTAAACTTGAGGTTGAAGGAGTATTCTTCTCTTGCACTTTGGATGATGGTGGATGATGAGGGATTGAATCACTTGAAACAAGGATTAGTAATCTAATGATCAAAGGGTTTTGGAAGATGTTTAGAGAGATTTAGATCTGAAAATTTTCGTGCAAGAGGTGAGGAAAAATACCAGATTTAAGGTGGTATTTATAGGGAAAAATTCTGACAAAATCTGACACAGGAGCGTGGCCGGTCCCCTTAATTGTGGCCGGCCCCCTTAAAATTAAGGGGGCCGCCCCTTATAATTAAGGGGGCCGCCCAGCTGTAACGGCCAGATTTTTTTGTCTTTAGTGGGGAAAGTTTATTTGGTGAAAAACTAACTGATTTTGGTTAAAAATTTGAATTCATATATTTAGTATGATTAAAACATTTTTCTTTATTACCAAAATTGTTTTTCAAAAATATATAATATGTTTATATAATTAAATAAACTTTGTAGTAATTAATTAAATACCCCTTTGATCATGAGATGTATTAAGCACTTGTTTATTCATACCTTAAGTGATTAAGTTGGATATAATGATATAAACTAGCTTAATACTTGTTTACGTAGTAATCTTACGTTTAATGATTTTACATTTTGTGATCATCAAAACATAGAGATATCGAAAACAATAAATAACGTTTTTATTCATTATTTATGTCAACAATCTCCCCCTTTTTGATGATTATAAAATCTAAACTCATTAAGCGAAAATTAGTATATATACAAGTATTGTTATGAGTTTATATCAATTCTCCCCCTTTTTGTTAGCATCAAAAAGGTTTATCCCGATTTACTTGGAGCTCCCCCTTGATGTATACTCCCCCATCGTTTTGAGGTCATAAGGAAAAATCGAGATGTGGAATGCTTGCAAAAATATTTAGATAGCACAACATATATATAGAATGCATACATGTAAAGCAAAGCATATAAGGCAAGACAATAGATTATAAATCATTGCAATAACAAAAGCATTCATTAATAAATTTATTACAAAAGGATTATGCTAAACACATAATCTTAGTACATGAGCATACATGTATGCTTATCTTAGGAAACTACACTAAGAAAGTATTTGAGTTGCCATCATGAGAGGTCTTGCATAGGTAACAAAAGGTTGTTGATGATTTTATTGAGGGGCATGGATGATTCATTTAAAGGTTGAAAGGTGATGGATATGGAGTGGAGGGATTTGGTGGTGGAGATATTGACGATATTTTGGTAAGTAGATGCTCAATCCATGTGAGACGTTCATTGAGAACAAGATGTTGTTCTTGGAGAAATGTACAACAAATGCAATTTTTGACATGATTCTCAAGATGGAATAAATGATTTGATGGTGATGAGTTGGTGGATGATGGTTGTTGATCCAAGTTGCGTTGAGTAAGGTGCAACGCAAGAAGAGCATTAAGCTCATGAGCTTCCTTGAGCTCTTCGACGAACTTCAATTGTTCGGCGGTAGGTGATGATGGTGAAGTTGGATTTGGATTTGGGTTTGTGGTTTGGTTCATGTTTGGATGAGAGTTATGGTGGTTGTTTTGAAGTTGAGTATCTTCCTCAAAAGGGTCATTTGGTAGAGATGAGATGGGTGAAGGTGGAATTTTGTTGGTGAGTGTGATTGTGAGGTTGTCTTGGTGATGTAGAAGAGTGGTTTCATTTGGGTAATTGGAAGGCGTAGGTAGTGGTTGGCTAGAGACAACATCATTTAATGATGATGATTTTTGATGCTTGAATGGTTTATTAGACTTTTATAAAACTTACAGAGTATCTTTCTCTTTTAATTTATTAATAATATATTAGTTTACGTTCTATCCGTAATGTGTTTTTGGTGAACTCCTAACATTCACCTCGGGTCTTGAATTCGCTAAAGATCCTTTATCGATGTCAATATGAAATAAGCTTCATTCATCGTTTTCTATTATGCGTAAAAGGAGCTAGTTTCTTTTTGCTATAATGAAAGTGCTTTCATCTTTAACTCAGATAAAAAGCTTAATCCTTTTATGACTTGTAGGTCAAAATAATAAATTATGATAAATAAGTGAAGTTCAACATCCTTGATTAATTTAACAACTTTTATCAATTGAGATGGCTTTAAGATATCAAAGTTCTATATGTATGCGAGACTTTACAAAAAATAGGGCTTTAAACCGCTGACGCTGGCCTTAGTGTTAGTTTTAAACATGAAATAATAGTCGTGTGTTAGGATCGAACTCGAGATCACGGGATTGCACACTTTACATATGAAAAGTAAATGAATAATAAGTATTTGTTAAGAAATAATTATTAAAACACAAAAGCACCTAACGACCATTAGTATTTAACGGAAAGTGATTAATGACCATTAGACGAATATAAGTAAAGTAATGTATGTGAATTATTGGTAAGTCAAGAAGGTTCCGGAATCCCTAAGGGATTGCCTAAACCGATTAGCCAAAGGAGGGCACCTCCTTTGTGCCTTGAGCTCCAAGTAATCTCACACTATATATACAAACCCAAGGTTATTTGTTTCTTATCTCTTGTACACAAATACTTGGTGTTTTCTCTCCTTGTTTTCACTCCAAAACCGATCAAACAATCCCTTATCTCAAGGGATTCGATTTTGTTGTTCTTGTGTTTATTTACTTGCATAAACTTTTAATTGAAGTAGTACGTGTGTACAAGAACGTGAATCAAACACATTATTGTTTGTTTCTTGGATTGAATTACAAAAAGGTAAGGGGTAATTCTTATAATCCACATAAACCCTAATTAGGGTTCTTGATCTTGAATTGAAGAATATGAGGTATGTTTCAATTCATTATTTGGTTAATTAATTATGCATTGTATGATCTTGTTATGACGCTTCCGCATGTGTATTTGATGTTTATTGTTTATATATATGATATGTCATGATTATATAATTCCAACAGTGGCATCACGAGCCATTATAATGTGTAATTAATTATCAAAACACATAAAAAACGAATTTTGTTGTTTTTGTACATGTTTTTTAGATTTAGGGTTCATAAAATCGAAAACCTAATTTTTATTAAAATCGATTTTTTTTTTAAATTTTAGGGTTTTCGTATTTTGATGATTAATTTGATTAGAAACCCTAAGTAAACATGTTTATGTATTTATACGATCTTGTGTGACTATTTGGAGCAATTGTTATGTGGAATCCATGAAAACGTGCATGTTTAGCATGGATTCAATGTCATATATGAATTTAATTGTTAAGATTAAACATGTAAATTAATTGATAGGTGTCAAATTGGGGAAGACTCCAATGTTAAGGAATCAATTGTTTGTTAATAAAAACCTAGAATTGATTTTTAATTAGATTATCGAATTAAGTTTGGATGTGGCTACATGTTTTACACATATTTAATGGTTATGTTTTGTATGTGATATTTAGTTGTTCATTTTTTTTATTTGAATTACTTGTTTGTTTTATTTTGTAAGACATGTTTATAAACGAAAAATGGTAATTTTTTAATAAAAAAATATATGGACTAAATAAACGGCGAAATTTTTTTAAGAGTCAAAATCTCAAAGTTTAATTGAGTGATGTTTTTGTACAATAGTGTGTGAAAGACGGACCGAAGTTTGACAAACTATAAAGTGGGTATAAGTGGAGAGGGGTTTTTTATGAGATTCGCTCCTACCAGCTCTCTGCGCTCGCCTGTGCGTCAAATTAGACTTACCTATATCACTATTTTACGTACACTGTCATCTTAATGGTGAATTGACTACAATTCCACTATGATTATCCGAAACACTAAGCTTTAGGGCTTATGCAAAAGTACGATATAATGGACGATAATTGTTAGTAATTCTTTAATTGGTGAACCTAATACCTCAATCAAAACTTTGTTAATTTGATCTTAGTGAATTGGTATATAAAATTGTTTTGTAAAAACCAATGTTATGAAGTTGTATGCATGCTTCTTCATACATTATTTTGATTAAACACATCAAAATTACCACCCTTAAAATTAAGTCGAATGCCATCTAACTAAAGAACACTTGAAGTTTTGATTTACGTCATGTGAGAGCTTGGCTAAATTGCAATGGAGAGGTGAACTTTATAATTTCATTACTAGCAGATCAACTGAATGTAATGGAATTATGAGAGTTTGCAGTTTTTAAATTAGAGGACTTAAATTGAGTAGGAAGTGAGAGCTTGGACTCAAGGCATTAGATGAGGATGAAACATGCTTACATTGTAAAAGTTTTTTGTGAATGCAAATCCCATAATGATCTAAGAATTACAATATGATATTGGCAATTATTGTTCGACAATTACCTTGTTGAATACTATCATTACTAGCAGATCAACTGATGTAATGGTACTATGTCAATTAGGATCCTAGCTTTAAGAAAATATATGGTGTGTATGAATATTTACCAATGGGTATTTTATTTTCTTAAAGATCTAATTATCGAAAATACTAAAATTGAATTTTGTTAATTCTTTTAATGTATTAATGCAACGTTAAAACCGTAAACAACGTTTGGACTTTGGTAAATTGATCTCGTTCTGTTTTCAAACATATGTTTGATTAAGAATAATTTACTTAAAAAGACAAAGGAAGCCTGCTTTCTATGAAAGAAGAGTGAGACACAATCCTATTCCTTTTCATAAATGAGAAAGGATAATAGGAATATTAGATATGTCTAAATTCTAATATATAACTCATTGCAAATTTTAATAGTTAAGAATTGCTAATTTTTTTATAAAGATTTCAGTACTCTATTTTGGTGATTGAATTCTTTTATAACAAATATGACATTTGGTTAACTAGAACTTTATGAGTTATTAAAGTTATAAGCTAGACTAATTACCGTAAAATGGTAAATGACAAACTAGTTTATTCATCTAGTTGTTTTGGCTATTTAAAAGGTGCTATATACATTGTGGATGGTAGACCTATTAAGGAAGAAAATTGCATGCCTAATTTTTCAAGTTAATAGCACTGATGGTTATTCCATCATTAACGTAGTAGAATGCACACTTTAATGCATAAGTAATTGTTACGTATGGACATTCAAAGGTGTTGGAAAGTTAAAAGCACACTTTCTTTCACTGGATATGAAACACTTATAATATTGTCAAATTCAGTGGGAGAATTGTGTATTTATTACTGAGTAAGAAATTATTGTAATGATCTTTAATTCAATGGGAGTTACAAGCTTTGACATCTTGGTAGCTAAAGATAATTACTTTCCAAAAGTAGACACTCATACTTTTAAGGTTAGTCTTGTACTTTTCCTTACTAGACATTGTTGTTCTACATCTACTTGTTATGCTAAAATCTATGACACAATCATATTGATCACATAAACAAATGCATGGCGTGTTGTTTATCAACTGTATGAGGTTGTTCCATGCACAAGTGAGAGAAATGTTATATTTAATTGTGTGCAAGAAACAACTCATAAAGATATGATTTAAAGAGTTCTTTTGACTGCAAGGTAAGATACAAATGTTATAATAGGTTTTATACACATCTAATTTAAGAAACACTTGAAGTAGTAATTTACGTCATGTGGGAGCTTGGCTAGATCACAATGGAAAGGTAAATTCATACTTTCATTACTAGCAGATCAACTGATGTAATGGACTTATGTTATTTGCCGTTTCTAAATTAGATACCTATTAGAACATGTGTCAATATGATATCAAGACTACTTTAATTTGTATATTTATGAATTCTGGGAATGACATAAATTAATAAAGTAATCTAATGTTACTTCAATCTGAATATTTATGTGTTCTTGGAATGACATAAATAAATGAAGAAATAATGTTGTTTTACATTATTGTGAAGTAATAAATTAACTTGAAAATACTATTGAAACCAAGAGATGGTGTTCATAATTACTTTTATTAAACATGTTTATGTTTCATTGTAAAGATATAAACATAAAGTCTTTTACTAGACTTATAATAAAGTAAGACGTTATCTTGTTATGTTTTAATTAAGACATATACATGAAGTCATTAAATTGTTAAATGACTTATAACGTATAATAGGATTATAACAAGTTTATGTTTTCTTGTAGAGACATGGATATGAATTGACTTTGTTAAAAGTACTTGTGTTATAAAGCATGTAATTGGCTTGAAAATACTATTATACCATTAAAATGACTTTGTTGGTAAATAGACAAGTCAAAAGGAACATGGTTATCTTAAATATTGTTAGATTGTCTTACAATATTAATCTTAATGAAATACCAAATTTTTATGGTATGTTCAGTTAGGAAAATCAAACTCTTGTTATATTGTTTGATTATAGATAACTATAACTTCTTTTCTTCCAAAAGTTATCAAGGTTAGAAAATTGAGTATGGATTGAATATACTCAATAAGACTCCAACATAGAAGATTAATAAAACATCATCATATGATGAAATGTGATAAATCACATTAAGTCTTAAAATGAAGTTATGAATTTGTTAAACTACTTATGAGTAGGTTATTAATAAATAAATGTCATGAAATGTCATTGTGTTTTGTAATGTCCCAAAAGAGAACATTGTATTGTTGCTTTATTTGCTAAGTATTTATAGATAGTCTTTAAATTACTAAAAGCAAGTGGGAGTTTTGATCTTTAAAGGATATAATTACAAGATACATAATCTTCTAAAATAAACTAGTGAATATCATGATAAGGCTAGAAATGAAAATGTTAAACCTCAAGATGATGGAATTCTCATTCATAGATTAGCAAAGATATCTCAGATATTTGATTAATATGCTAAGGGCTATGAGTTACAGGATTACTGTAAACCTGATAATCATTATGATACATTACCAAATATGGAATTGGGTAAAGTACACATGCTATGAATGATTAAGATGCTGTCCATAAAGATAATCAATTTTGAAACTTGGTTTATCTTAATAGTTAGACTAGAAAATGAAGATGAGTTTCTTCAAAGATAAGGTAACCTTTATGGTTTAAATCTTTGTATAGAAATCATATGGACAATATTGTAAACATGTTTAACGCATGTCTTATGACAAGATTATTAATCACATTTAACCAATTAACTGTGATTGAATACTCTTTCCTAAGCACATTAAATATACAAAGATGGTAATTGTCATACTCATTTTCACGAATATGAAATTTGATAATGGATTATAAAACAACTATATAATTACTTAAGCGGGGACGATAAGTAATTAAGAGTTTTATAAATTCATATAATCTTTGAAAGTGTACAAAATGCAAGAATTCAAGTATGGATAAATGCATACATCTAAGAGATTGTTCTTATGTTTAATTGTTAAATTCATGTTTTGATTTATAATTGAAATAAGATAATTTCTAAGAATTCTGATAACATCAAATTTACCCATGATTTTATATATCAAATTCCCATGTTTATTGCCTCATTTGTATTAACATGATACCTAATTCGTTCATATTTGTATTTTAGGTTAATTGAGGCGTTGGAACGAAAAAGATACAAGAAATGGCCATAAAAGGACAAAAACACAAGACTACAGCGTAACTTGGTTATTGGAGTTACGCCGTAGATATTTTATCACTTAGCCATATTCGTGCATGAAGAAGACTACGCCGTAACAAGCTAATGAGCAACGGCGTAACTGAGAAAACCACCGGCTACGCCATAGTTAGTAATTGGACTACGGCGTAATAATGAAGATAAGAGCCCTACACCCGTAACAAGTCATTGAGTTACGGCGTAGGAAAGATTTTATGAAGACTACGCCCGTAACAAGTCATCGATTTACGGCGTAGGAGATATTTTGTGAAGGTTACGGCGTAGCTCACTATTAAGCTACGCCGTAGTTGTTGATATACATAAGAAGATTTCGTGATAATGAAGACCTACGGCGTAATTATCATGGAATTACGCCGTAGTTAATTACGTGGGCACCAAGGAGAAGAGTTACGGCGTAGCTAAGTGACTAGTTTCGCCGTAGATAGTTAAACGGGCGCTTAATTATTGAAGTCCAGGGGCCAAAGGTGTTAATATCTACTCTAGTTTTAACACTTTTATACATGAAAAAAAAGAAGACAAGGACTATATATGCAATATGGCGAAAGAAGATGGAATAAAGTGGAAAATCTTCTATTATAAATATACATGTACGGATCATTATAGGAGATATCATTTGGAGAAATTAGGTTTCGTAGCTTTTTGCCGCAAGTCGACAAGGAAGAACAGTAGACGGTTCGAAAAGGGGCAAACTCTTCGGAGTTTTGCCCCGGTATTCGACTAGGGGATCAAAAGTATTTATCTAGCACGATATGTATTATTTCTCGACACTCATTTATTTATTAAGTTTCTTTATTCTTGATCACAATATTGATTCTTTATTATTATTGATTGTCGTTATGCCTTTCGTGTTTTATTTAATTGCTTTTGTTATTTAATTAATTAATTACGGCGTAATTGTCTATTGAGCTACGGCGTAATCAAATATTTGACTACGGCGTAGCAATATATTCAGCTACGGCGTAATGATATATTAAATTAATTAATTGTTTGATCTTTATTTCTAGTTTATTATAAGTTTTGTTTGTATACTTTCATGGCAAGTCTTAGGACACTCTAGCTTTAAGAGTTTTGATATTTGGTAGACCTTTGAGAGGGAATGTAAGATGCGACCGTGCCCGCATTTCATTTAGAAGGTGTGACTTGGTAAGGGCTAAGTACTAACCGTAGATGTTTTCCCTTGCCATACATGTGCAAATTAACCCCAGGACCACCTACCGAATAGATATACTTGAGAAGTTAGAGGGGTGTAAGATCTGACCATGCGGCATCCGCTAGACTTGTCCATGTTAGTAGAGACACTTAATGACTCTAACATCTTCGTACCGATGAACCCATGGCTTTACAATAGTCGTGGATAGGACAAGGTATAAGATAGATCTAGGTGATTTAACCCTCTGATCCGAAATGAATTGAATCCCCAGACGAAACGATAGTAAACACCGTTAACTTCACTAAGAATAGATTACCAGATGACCCTTGGTCGCTAATCATTACCTTGGTGAGGAATCTAGGATCTTAGGATAGACAAATTGACCATAGGAGTCTACCGCCTTCACAACGGTTTGAGAATTAGATCTTAATTATCATCCCTTTAGTTGTTTGCCTTTAGTTGGTTGCCATTAGTTGTTTGCCATTAGTTGCTTGCCTCATGAACCACTCTAATTGATCACAATAAATATTAATCAAATATATAAACCCCTTTAATATGTGACAATCGTTCTAATTAGACAACTAGAAGTCAACCGTTCTTGGGACGACCTCGGTCTTACCATTCCCATACTACGCGCGACCGGGTGCACTGCCTGTTAGTGCATAAGGTGGACCATAGGTAGACGAGAAATTATAAATGTAAAACCTGGTCAGAAATCCTGCATCAAGTTTTTGGCGCCGCTACCGGAGAACGGTCTTCGTATTTTTAGTTGTTTGATTAAAATTCAATATTTATTTTCCTTTATCTTGACCTACGACATAACATAGTAATAATGGTTATGTCATAACTTGTTCTTATTATAAATTTTTTTATTCTGACCTCAGAAAGGACCTACGGCGTAGCATGGTGATGGTTGCTACGGCGTAACCAGCTCTCAGGCCTAGTTACGGCATAGTTAGTTATTGGACTACGCCGTAACCCTATCTGCAATATTTAAAATTTTATATTATGTTTATTATTTCACTTGTTGCTCATGTTTATTATTTTTACACATTTAATGCACGAGGTTGTGATAGTATGCAGGTTGAGCAAGTAAGAACAAGTGGAGATAGTTGTTGGTATACCAAAATGACGTGAGCAATGGACATTATTGGAGACGTCCGATTGATGTTTGTTGATGAAGGAAGATGGAGTCTAACTTAAAGACTCAGGAGGTTAAAGAAAAGTGCTCGTCGGGAGACTACCCGTCCCTATCCTAGATTTAGTTTTTGATTTTATTTTATAACTTTTTGAACATTTTTATTAGATTTTAGGATTGGTTCTTGGTTTGGTTTGTTTGTTTATCATGTTTGCAGGATTAAAGANAAAGACTCAGGAGGTTAAAGAAAAGTGCTCGTCGGGAGACTACCCGTCCCTATCCTAGATTTAGTTTTTGATTTTATTTTATAACTTTTTGAACATTTTTATTAGATTTTAGGATTGGTTCTTGGTTTGGTTTGTTTGTTTATCATGTTTGCAGGATTAAAGATCAGGATAGAAGAGAGGAGGGCGGTCAACTCCTCTAGACACGTCGAAAAGTCGTAAGTTTGGGCAACAAAACTACATCAGTAATTAATTACGGCGTAGCAGGCCGATCTAGCTACGCCGTAGCTAGTAATCAGTATGACCATCTGTCCTTTCTAACATAACTACGGCATAGCCAGGCCGATCCATCTACGCCGTAACCTGTATATTCCAGGTATTTGATTTGACTTTTCAATTAAGACGTAACTGGGCCGATCCCGTTACACCTACCTATTCCTGGCAAACTATTTTTCAGTTTAACTGAACTACGGCGTAGTTGGGCCGATCCATTACGCCGTAGCTATTACCTGTTGCTAAAATTTTTCCAAAACTATTTCAAACCTTTCCATACCATGTATTAGTAGTTAAATGAACTTTGGGGGTGTGTTCCCTGTAAACCCTCATGAGACTTCACTCGTCCACCTCGGGACACCGAGTGGTTTAAAAGGCTTGTTGCATACGCTAAATGCAACCGTGATTCCTACGAAAGTGAGTTAGGTTTTATTTTGTTTCATTTTTATTTTTAAACATTTCATGGTATTTTTGCTTTTATCCGGATTTATGCTTTGTTGGTATTAGTTTTCTTGCTAGCTCACAGGTTTGTGGAATATGATGAGGTGCGTAGCTACAAGAAAACACTTTCTATCCAATCTAGTTGAGTACCGAGATGGTGGTTTAGAAGATTTGTTGATGGAGATGGATCTTGCTCGAGGAGGCACGTTTGAAGCATGATACGGAAAGTGCCGTCTATTGATCATACC
>LBNU01012549.1:28896-42817 GCA_014162995.1 Artemisia annua
AAAAAAAAAAAAAAAAAAAAAAAAAAAAAAAAAAAAAAAAAAAAAAAAAAAAAAAAAAAAAAAAAAAAAAAAAAAAAAAAAAAGTGAAAAAAGTGAAAAAAGAAAAAGAAAAAAAAATAGAATAAAAGAAAAAAAAAGAGCATGCAAGCAAGCGTTTGTTTATAGCTGATAGTAAAATAAATCAGCTTATGTGTCGTATTGTGTTAAGTATTTTCACCTTACGGAGCTTATACTTTATAGACCCGTATCATTTCTATCTTTACTTTCTATTTTAGTATACATTTGTCCAATGAGGGCATTGTACATCTCAAGTGGGGGGATGGGAGAATAGAAATGAGAGACTATACGGTTGTTAGTCTAAATATGTGCAAAATTTACCCAAATTTAAAAATTTTTTAGAGCACATAAATTTTTTTCCATTGATGATGAAGGCCGAGTTAATGCATCTTATTTGCCTAGTATACATAGATTATGAGGCACTACATTACATTTTATATGCATTAACTCGTGTATTGATGATATTGAAGACCCCTTGACTCCAGACCCTCGAATTTTTGCTATGGGATTGAATGCAACTAGTGACGGGGCGATTGTGGACTTTAGGAATCTATTTGTTTTGTGTCTTTTTGTTTACACCCATTAAATGTTTTCCCATGTCTTTATCCTACCCTTGTCATTCCTTACCTTTAACTTATTCGAGTTAAGGAATTGAGCAGTCATCAATGTTTTAAAAAGCGCGCCTAAGGCGCGCCTACTCCCTAAATCCCACGAGGCTCCAGCCTTTGGGATTTTTTCAGATCGAGGCTCACGACATGCATGAATCCCATAAAAATTGTAGCGCCTTGTGGATTTTTGCGCCTAGAAGATGTAATGGGGTTTTGGCCTTTTTTCTTAATAGTAAGATACATTTTGGGCTTACTTATTATATACATTGGGCCCTTTAAGTTATAAAGTATCTAATAACCCTAATATTTTAGAAAATAACTAAAACACACAATCAACAAAGAAATATATGTTTTTTGTAATCTAATATCTAAGAATAGTAGCTTATTAAATATTAACAGATACAAAGTTGTTTCTTTAGTGTTAAGTGTTACCAAACACCTATAGATTTTTTGCTGTTGATAGTTGATAAAGATACATGGTAATTTGTTACACTTTATAAGTCATAAACTCATATATTGTAATGTATATTCAGGGATTTAAGGTAGTTCATGGATTCTGATATGTTGCTTGCTTGATATTTTGGGTTTAAATGCAAGCTTTGTTAGATGTAATAAGCATTAAGTGGCATTATGCATTGAATATTGATATTTTTATGTTATTTAAGCTGCATAAGTTGTCACATATGTTATAAAAAAACGTAAATGTATAGTGCGCCTCATATTTATGAATCCCGCGCCTTGGTTTATGCCTCGACTCAAGGCTCTTTGACCCCCTTTGCGCCTTAGTGCGCCTTGAGCCTTTCAGAACATTGGCAGTCATAGGTGTCTTGTTCATTGATTTGGGCAAGCATTTGTGGCTTTGTCGCCTTTTCTGGAATAATGATATTGGTAGAGAAATAATTTAACCCCGTAAGCCTTATTGTTGAGTCAACCCATTTACCTTTTGGAATAGGTGCATCTATAGACTCTAGTGGTGGAGATTAGTATCTTTGCCAAGCCTATGATAGAATACTCGCCATGACTGAGCAGTTGAGTGATCACCCTTAAACAAACACATAGATTAGTGAGAGAGAGCGTGATTTCAATTTCCCTTTCGTGAGGTGCTCGGTTTTGATATTTCTAGCTTAGGTAATTTTTAAACTCATATCTTCTGTTGAGACAACATTATCAAGATCTCCTAATGTTTTAATGATGACAAATAAACATACGAAACACATAAAATATCAAACGGTAGCCAAAATTCCCCGGAGCCCATATCTGCTCCTGGCGCGCTGCCCGCGCGTCAACGCGCGGTTGACGCGCCAGGCCACTGTATGGCTTCGGGTGAAATTTGAAAGTCGGCTTTCCCCTTACCCGACAAATGTGGATCTTTCAATACAGGTATGAATATGCTATGTGCTTAATTGAGAACACTCGAAACGAGTTTTGGGATTAGAGAGATCCAACTTTTAAAGCACCTATTTACGAGAAAACGCCAACTCATGTTTTCTATCTATCACCTCTAGCCAAGGCTTTTCTAAACTTAGGGAGCTTATATACTTCACGTAACATCATGTGAAAGCATCCATATGCTCATATCCCGTGCTTACGTCTTATCTAATTACGTAACGGGTTTACTCCCTTATTGGTCAAACTAAGTCAAAGGTCACTTTGCGTAAACGCATCCTTTCCCACTTGGGTTATGCTTTACATCAAGGCAAAGCACTTAACTAGTTTGATCCAAGGTATTAGTTGAGAACGTCGAGTCGTGGAAAGTCACGAGATACGAAACTATGGATTCTCGACGTTGTGTTACTTGAACTTATAAGTAACCTATGATTTTCTCAACTGATAATCTTAATTGTCTAAACTTTCTCTTCTTAATGACAATTAGATTATTTCTTAATCTTCTTCTTAATCTCATTTTACAAAAGACAACAAAACCAAATCTCCCACAATCCTTCCCAAAATCATTCCCAACATTCTCTTACAATATTCTCTTACACCCATCTTACAATGTGTACCTTGTGTCTCCCCATACTCACAAACAACCTTCACATACTCCCACACAATATTCTCTCAATCTACCAACTTCCCATACAATCTTTATACACACACTTACACACCTTGTGTACACACACTTGATTTCAAAATACACACACTACTCTCACAACCATCTCCTCTCTACACACACTAGCTAACTCACCATATCTTACCATACCCAACTCATATATTCTCTTACACAATATCTTACACTCTTACATATTCCCTTACACACTTTACATCTCAACCATCCATTCCCTTACAACACATCTCAACCCTCCATATTCAACACATGGGAATTATTTGAAAACCAAAGGAGGCTCCCTTTGATCTCCACCATCCATTTCAAACAAAACCATCTCAACCCTCCATTTACCCTTTCCCCCCAAGCAAAGGAATATACCTTTGGAATATTCTTTCTCTAACCCAACCATGGTTACCCTAACGTAACAATGGTTAGTTCTCTACACTTAACTTAACCATGGTTACTTCTTAACCTAACCATACACACTCTTCCCTATGGAGGAATATCCCATGGCATATTCTCTTCTCTATTATGCTATGTGAGGAATACTATTTCTACCCCTACCAAATTACCCTTTCTACTTTTCTACCCTTGGTATTTGGTTTTCTTATAAACACTTCACAAAACATTTTCCAAATTGGCTATTTGAGTTAGTAAACCTTAGATTTATTAATGTTAAGGTTTAGTGTGAAGTACAATTGGGGGTTTAGCAAGGATAGGTATTTACAAGGACCAACACCCAAGTTTTGGGAAAACTTGAGACAGAGTCCTGGCGCGCTGCCCGCGCGTTGACGCGTGGGTGACGCGCCGGCCTCGGTAAATTTTTCCCAAGTTTGGGTCTTGGCCTATAAATACCCCCCTTGCCTCTTGTATTCCTCACCCCTTGCCATTATTCTTTCTCTCTATATTCTTTCTCTCTCATCTCTCTAATTCTATCTTTTGTTCTTAGTTAAACACTAACATTCTTTGAAAGAACACATCTCCTTGCAAGGGAAGAATCACAAGAACTTAATCCACTCTTGTGATTGTGTTGAGGGTCTTCTTATCTATACCCTTTCTACTACAATCGAGTCTCTAGGTTAGGTTAGGGCTTGGTTGATAAAACAAAAACTTATTCATTCATTCTAATTGTTTGTAAGGGAAGTCTTGTGTCTTGGTGACCGAGCTTATTGGGGATCTAGTTGGGGTTTGATACTTCCGATGGGAAGTCTTGGTAGTGGTCTTGGTGACCCTTAGGTGAAGTCGAATCGCGAGATTCTTTTGGGTGGTTTCCGAGGGCGGAATACCGTGGGAGTAACTCCTTCTTTGTGAGCATCGATATTGTTGAATATCGGTGGAGTGAATTGTAACGGTTTGTAGTCCACCGAAAGGATTATACTAGTGAATAGTATCGGAGTCGCAACTGGACGTACGGATGGTATAAACCCCCCATCCCGAACCAGTATATATCGTTGTGTTCTTACTTGCTTTATATACTTTGGTTGTGTTGGTGGTTGTTGGATTATTGTACAACCACTTGGTGGTCTCTTTGGCTTAAAGCTTTTAAACATCTAAAAAGCCGAAGAAACCGTATTCACCCCCCTCCTACGGTTCTACATCTTCAAAGTTAACTTGGGAGATATCTTTTTAGAAATAATTTAAAAGGTATACTTGAGGACAAGTAGAGTTCAAGTGGGGGGATATTTGATAACATCAAATTTACCAATGATTTTATATATCAAATTCCCAAGTTTATTGCCTCATTTGTATTAACATGATACCTAATTCGTTCATATTTGTTCATATTTGTATTTTAGGTTAATTGAGGCGTTGGAACGGAAAAGATACAAGAAATAGCCATAAAAGGACAAAAACACAAGACTACAGCGTAACTTGGTTATTGGAGTTACGCCGTAGATATTTTATCATTTAGCCATATTCGTGCATGAAGAAGACTATGCCATAGCAAGCGAATGAGTTACGGCGTAACAGAGAAAACCACAGGCTACGCCGTAGTTAGTAATTGGACTACGACGTAATAATGAAGATAAGAGCCCTACGCCCATAACAAGTCATTGAGTTACGGCGTAGGAAAGATTTTATGAAGACTACGCCCGTAACAAGTCATCGAGTTACGGCGTAGGAGATATTTTGTGAAGGTTACGGCGTAGCTCACTATTAAACTACGCCGTAGTTGTGGATATACATCAGAAGATTTCGTGATAATGAAGACCTACGGCGTAATTATCATGGAATTACGCCGTAGTTAATTACGTGGGCACAAAGGAGAAGAGTTACGACGTAGCTAAGTGACTAGTTTCGCCGTAGATAGTGAAACGGGCGCTTAATTATTGAAGTCCAGGGGCCAAAGGTGTTAATATCTATTCTAGTTTTAACACTTTTATACATGAAAAAAAAGAAGACAAGGACTATATATGCATTATGGCGAAAGAAGATGGAATAAAGTGGAAAATCTTCTATTATAAATATACATGTACGGATCATTATAGGAGATATCATTTGGAGAAATTAGGTTTCGTAGCTTTTTGCCGCAAGTCGACAAGGAAGAACAGTAGACGGTTCGAAAAGGGGCAAACTCTTTGGAGTTTTGCCCCGGTATTCGACTAGGGGATCAAAAGTATTTATCTAGCATGATATGTATTATTTCTCGACACTCATTTATTTATTAAGTTTTTTTATTCTTGATCACAATATTGATTCTTTATGATTATTGATTGTCGTTATGCCTTTCGTGTTTTATTTAATTGCTTTTTTTATTTAATTAATTAATTACGGCGTAATTGTCTATTGAGCTACGGCGTAGTCAAATATTTGACTACGGCGTAGCAATATATTCAGCTACGGCGTAATGATATATTAAATTAATTAATTGTTTGATCTTTATTTCTAGTTTATTATCAGTTTTGTTTGTATACTTTCATGGCAAGTCTTAGGACACTCTAGCTTTAAGAGTTTTGATATTTGGTAGACCTTTGAGAGGGAATGTAAGATGCGACCGTACCCGCATTTCATTTAGAAGGTGTGACTTGGTAAGGGCTAAGTACTAACCGTAGATGTCTTCCCTTGCCATACATGTGCAAATTAACCCTAGGACCACCTACCGAATAGATATACTTGAGAAGTTAGAGGGGTGTAAGATCTGACCATGCCGCATCCGCTAGACTTGTCCATGTTAGTAGAGGCACTTAATGACTCTTACATCTTCGTACCGATGAACCCACGGCTTTACAATAGTCGTGGATAGGACAAGGTATAAGATAGATCTAGATGATTTAACCCTCTGATCCGAAATGAATTTAATCCCCAGACGAAAGGATAGTAAACACCGTTACCTTCACTAAGAATAGATTACCAAATGACCCTTGGTCACTAATCATTACCTTGGTAAGGAATCTAGGATCTTAGGGTAGACAAATTGACCATAGGAGTCTACCGCCTTCACAACGGTTTGAGAATTAGATCTTAATTATCACCCCTTTAGTTGTTTGACTTTAGTTGTTTGCCATTAGTTGCTTGCCTCATAAACCACTCCAATTGATCACAATAAATATTAATCAACTATATAAACCCCTTTAATATGTGACAATCATTCTAATTAGACAACTAGAACTCAACCGTTCTTGGGACGACCTCGGTCTTACCATTCCCACACTACACGCGACCGGGTACACTGCCCGTTAGTGCATAAGGTGGACCATAGATAGACGAGAAATTATAAATGTAAAACCTGGTCAGAAATCCTGCATCATATTCCTAAAAGCTAGTGGGAGTATTAGGTTTAATTTCCTAAATGATATATGTTGCAAAACATATAAGAAGTAACATTCCATATAAATAAATGTTAAGTCTTAGTTTGAAATGAAACTTTACTTGAAAGATTTAGAAAATATGACATATAACCTTGAAATAAAAGTTTATTATTTAATAAACATGTGCGGTAAATGAATTTAATAGAACATGATATATCATTTAGATATCTAAATGGATATGTAGAACATGAATAAAATCTAAGTATGACTCAAGGATTTTTCATGTACATCATGTTATTATTGTATCATGCTTAAATATAAGATGATTTGACAACATTGATATCTAATGGAAGTTATTAGATAACTTGTGTAATGAATATTCTATAGGAATATGTTTGGATATAGAATCACATCCTCAGCCTGTAAAAGCTTCCAGATTCTATAGGTGAACAATTTTTCAAATTGTTGTGAAAATTGTCGTAGCTGACAAACTTGAATGTTTGGAAGGCATCAAACATTACACAATTGATATTAATGTTTACGGGAATTTTAAAGAGCATATTCTTGTTTGCATACAATGATGCTAATTGAGATGACAGTCAATACTAGTCATGGTGAGGATTTCATCTTTAGCCATATGTACTAGTTGTGCTTACTAAGAATATAGTTGCATTAAACATTAAAGAATAAGAATACTTTAAACTTTAAAATATTTTGGAAGTTTGATTATCATAAACTGGTGGTTAAGGATGTCACACATTTTATTAAATATTATGTGGCATTATCAAAATAGTTGAGTATGCATATACAAGAACTTCACTAGTTGAATTCTTAAATAAGTATTCTCAAAATTCCGATAGATCAAAGTTGGATGATTAATGTTTTGTCAACAAGTATGGATGTCATTACTTGAGATATAATTCATTAACTAGAGTTATCATGCATTGATCTATTTAGTATTTGGATAAGGGATGTTAAACAATTATTATAATGAATTAAAATACTTGGTATGTTTGATTTCATTTATAATATATTGTATCCTATATTTGCATGTTTAAATCCGTGAATAATTTTAGTTATTCTAAATTGTCCGTTGTCGGTTAATAATATGGGAATATTATTAAATTAAGACAAATCTGAAGGTTGGTATAATATACTTAAAAGTATATTGATGCGTAGACATAATATTTAATGATACCGAATATAGGACTTATCCCAACTACATGATGTTACTTTATGGATCTTGTCATTAAGTAAATCCTAAGAAGTTATCCTCAGACTTGAGATACAAGATAACAGTCATGAATGTAGTGCATTTTTGTGGATCAACTTAACGCTATACGTAACTGGTAGTCATAAGGGTTGTTTTCGGAAGTGTTACAAAGTTTGTGGGTTTTGCTTGTAGTCAATACAGAATTTGTTCCTTCAAATTTATTTTGGAGTTTAATAATGCTGGGTCCTTCGTAGGGTTGTCAAGATGTTTGCCGTGCACAAGATCTTCCCTGATATGTTCAGATGATTTGGTAATCTTGATCAATCACAAGCAATGAGAAACAGAATGATTAATTAAGGAATGACTTTGATCCGTATCCTTATTAACGTGGTATTAGAAACAAAAGGAGAATAATAATAAGAAATCATTAAAAGGTTTTCCAGGAGCCTTACTCGAGTTGTACTAAGAGGCATCAGCGTGTTGCGACGCTAACCGAATGTGATCACTCTATTATGACATGTCTAAGTGGGAGCTGTTAGTTTTAGACATGAAATAATAGTCGTGTGTTAGGATCGAACTCGAGATCACGGGATTGCACACCTTATGTATGAAAAGTAAATGAATAATAATTATTTATAAGGCTATGTTTGGCGCAGAGCTTTTTAGAGCTTTTTGAGTCGATGAGCGGTGAGCAATGAGCTTTTTGATTTTAGTGTTCATTTGGTAAAAGAGCAGTGAGCTTTACTACTTTTTAGGAAAGCTCATTTTTCCAATGCTTCTTTAAGATGCTGTGACCGGTGAGCAGTGAGCTGTGGCTACAGCTCACAGCTCACTGCTACTACTCACAGCTACTTTTGCCAAACATAGCCTAAATCTTAAGAAATAATTATAAAAACACAAAAGCACCTAACGACCGTTAGTATTTAACGGAAAGTGACTAACGACCGTTAGACGAATATAAGGAAAGTAATATATGTGAATTATTGGTAAGTCAAGAAGGTTCCGGAATCTCTAAGGGATTGCCTAAACCGATTGGCCAAAGGAGGGCACCTCCTTTGTGCCTTGAGCTCCAAGTAATCTCACTCTATATATACAAACCCAAGGTTATTTGTTTCTTATCTCTTGTACACAAATACTTGGTGTTTTCTCTCCAAAACCGATCAAACAATCCCTTATCTCAAGGGATTCGATTTTGTTGTTCTTGTGTTTATTTACTTGCATAAAATTTTACTTGAAGTAGTACGTGTGTACAAGAACGTGAATCAAACACATTGTTGTTTGTTTCTTAGATTGAATTACAAAAAGGTATGGGTAATTCTTATAATCCACATAAACCCTAATTAGGGTTCTTGATATTGAATTGAAGAATATGAGGTATGTTTCAATTTATTTAGTTAATTAATTATGCATTATATGATCTTGTTATGATGCTTCTACATGTATATTTGATGTTTATTGTTTATATATATATGATATGTCATGATTATATAATTCCAACACTTGATACGTAACTTTATGTTTGAGCTAGAGCCATCACGACGAACTAAGACCTTGCATGTTAATATGTGTGGCAGTAAACTCAAATCTTATGAATTTGAGCCGGCCAAAAGATAAAAACAATGGTTTTCAAAAAATAAAAAACTTTGCATGCTAATATATCGAACGAAACGACTTTATTTAACTTTTGCATGGTATTACATTCTTCGTACGAAAACGACTTCATTTTACATTTCACACCCTTGCATTAGCCCTGTACCGTCTACATTCTAGAACCTTTCGTCATATATTATACCAATTATAGAAGAAACTAATGTGAAGCTGTCGACTTGTTGACTTTGAATCCGACACAAGGACATAGTTTACAATAAATCAATTAATAACATGCACGAGAAATTACAAATTGGTCAAAGTTGGTGTGCTTTCTTATCAATTTAACGTCTGAAAGCATCATTTTTTCCAACTCTTTCATCCTATAAATACCCTAACTTCACTCAACTCATATATCAATCATCCAAACAAAATCTTCTCATTTATCAAACAGCTAGATAAATAAGTCATGACTACCGCTAGTATCGAGGTTGAGGTTGCTTCTCCACATCCCGCTGAGACTGTTTTCAAGGTTTTCAGCAAGTTCCACATTATCGCTCCTAAGGTCAATCCGCAGGTTTTCAAGTCCATCGAGACACTTGAAGGCGATGGCGGTGTTGGAACAATAAGGCTTTTCATATTTGGCGACGGTAAGCCACGAACAGTATTTTTATTTTATTTATTTATTTATTTATTTTACGATAAAGTATAGCACATGCACATTCTCGATCTACTACCTAAAGCTAAACTACATATATAACTCAGGTGTGCCATTTACATCGGGGAAGTATAGGCAAGACGTTGTTGATGCGAGCAACTTAAGCCAGAGCTATACATTTTTTGAAGGAGACAACTTGATGGGCATATTAGACTCAGTCAAAGCAGATGTTAAGATTGTGCCTTCTGCTGACGGAGGAAGCGTATTCAAGCAGACAATCACCTACAACTGCAAAGGTGATGAAAAGCCATCTGCCGAGACTCTTAACTTTGAAAAAGAAGTGTACGAGAAAACTTTCAAGGCTATGGAGGATTATGCCGTTGCCCATCCTGAAGAATTCTAATTTGTCATAATCAACCTGATGTAATAATGGACAATAATAGTCCAGCTTCATTCACTATAATAGTACCATGTTTCCAACCAATGTGTTAAAGAATAATTTATAAGTGAGTCCGAATTTAATCTTTCTATACTATCATACTGCGTAGTTATTTTCTTAAAATAACTCTTATCATTTTGCTCACCTTTGTTAACTTTCCAGAGTTTTTGTACTAGCTTACATGTTAAAAATACAACATCACTAGATCAACACATATTGGCTATTCAGTAAACCAAACAATGAGTCATCATCCCACCAAAATATTTCTATAGAAAATGACATCGGATCGCTTGTCCATTGTCAACCTTAAAACCAATGATTCCAAAAGGAACCCTTTGCGAGTTGCTTGAAACTCAAACTAGGGTTTCAATAGTGTCATGGATTTAACAATATGTTTTTATGAATATAAGATTCGAAATAATTAGTGGCATTTTGAGAGTAAAAAATTTCCCATTTCCAAAATCTAATTATAAGATTAAAACTGAAATCTAGATTATAAGGTACCGGTTAAAATTACATTATTATTAAATTATCTGTAAAATCAGCGCCCACGTTACTAAGAGGACTATCTCTATGCATAGCTTGCAACCAAGCAATGATGGAAATGAAAGCACTCACAATAGACAATGTTCATCTAGAAATAAGAAAATGTTTATTTGGAAATTCGTTCCCACAACATCAAAATAACAATAATAACTTCTTTCCCCAAAATGACACATACACATGAGAGAAGAAAAAGGTATCCAGAAATTGGTTAAGTCGTTTATTTGTTTATTTATTTATTTTTTATAACCATTTATTAGTATATGTTGGTCGTGTTCTAAAAAGTTACATAGATCATAAAAACGTATTTATTAAGAGATCGAAGTGACTATAACTAATCACACGTGACATGAATTTTGTTGAATATCTGATATGTTATTTTTATTATCATTGCTTACAAAATTGAAGTTATTTCGATATATATTTATTTCATGTTAGGAATTATCATTTAAAATATTATTTGTTTAAAGAACTTGAAACACTTGTAGGCAATGTTTTGAAAACCGGGTTTGAAATCGACTCGGGCGAGTCATCGGGCACCGGGTCAACCGATTCGACCGGTCCGACCGCCGGGTCAACTCGGTTTTCAATTTATTATTTTTTTATTTTTCGACCGGGTCAACCGGTTCGCCGCCGGGTCAACCTGGGTCAACCCATGTTTCTATTAAAAATTTTTGAAAAAATGAAACCTGGCCGGGTTTCGAAAACCGGGTTGACCCGGGTCACTTAAAACCCGGCGGGTCTAACCGGTTAACCCGGTTTTAGAACCCCATGTTTTTTGACCCGTTTTTTTGCCGGAACCGGTCGAACCGGTTAAATTCTACTACATCATTGGTGTTTGCCTTTAAAAACCAACTGACATGGTCATGTTACAAAGTGAAAGTTGAAAATACTGCAATACATATAATTCAAGATTTGCATGATATTACTATGTGTTGGGTTACTTCAGTACCCAAGTCTCATTAAACAAAGATTTGAACACAAATTAAGCTAAGTGTTAGAAAACCTTAAACGACTTCAAGTCACTGAGTGAACAGTTGCTCAGTGAGTCACCTTCAGGATGCCAAGGACGAGTCTAAGAAGAAAGCCTCTCCATTCAGTGAGGCGGTTCTCAGTGTGTGGCACCTTAGCCAAAGAAGAAGGTGTTCAATGAGTGATGACAATAACTCACTGAACCCCAAGACTCCTCAACAACTAATGAAGTATGACTTAAAGACTGAAGAATGAAGGCCTAAGGACTAAAGATTAGGCGGGATGGAGCGGGAAAGTTTTGAAGAGATAAGATGTTGTCCTTATCACCTGAAGTCAAACTTTCCCTGAAAGGCAAAATGTCAGGGACAGTGTCATCACTGCTACTCAGAAAGGAGAATTGTCTTATGCCCAAAATAGCCTAATGTAACAGAAACAAAATACGTAAGTATTTTGTCTCCACTAGCTTAGGTCATCATTTGTCTTTTTCATAATGGTTGTAAAACACTTGTGTATAAATAGGAAATATAAGAGAGGAGTAAAAGTTGACAAGTTTGTGCAATTAATGCTTAGACATTCACAAAAAACTTTTACTCCTCCAAAGAACAACCTAGTCCCTGAGATAGCTCAGTAGGACCTTTAGTTGTCACTCTAGCTTAGCTTGAGTTTAGAGAGGAGTCATACCATACTTGTCATTTCAATCCTAAGTGTTGTTCCGCAAACACTTGGGTATAATTCTTTGATTGATTTCTAATAAGAATTAAACGTTGAAAAATATCGTGTCTACTTACTTTACGTTTCTTTCAAATATCTTTCAAAGTGTTTCAACACATTACTTAAGCATGGTGCATGTTTAAACTAACTTTGTAGTTAGTTTATCCGTGTAAACGGGACCAACAAGTGGTATCAGAGCCTCTGGTTTATAAAACTTTCAAAATAACAGAGTGCTCAAAGTTTTTAAAATCAAGATCCTACCATGTCTGAAAGTGATGTACCCCAACTAGTCGATAAAAAGGGAGGAAGCTATACTGCCACAACTCCCCGACTTGAAGTTGGAAATTCAATAAGTGGAAAAAGCGCATGCTTTGCTACTAAAGTGGGATGGAACCTTATTACCTCACACTGATTAATGAAGGTCCATATGTCGCTAAAACAGCTACTGGTTTAGTCAAACCTGAAGCTCAGTGGACCCCTGATGAAAGAATGGTGGTCAATCAAGACCAACGCCTGAAAAGCATCATTATATCTTGTCTCCCTGACGATATAATGGAATCAGTCATCCACTGTCCAACTGCAAAGCAGACTTGGACTGACTTGGTTCATAGTTATGAAGGTCCCTCAGATACCAAGGAAAACAGAATCATGGATCTGAAACTTGAATACAATACCTTCAGGGCCAAAGATTCTGAAAGTCTCTCAGAGACCTATACCCGGTACAAAACCCTTCTGAATGAATTGACCAATGATGGTGTCACCCTGTCTAAGCATGAAATCAATGTTGGCTTTGTCAACTGTCTCCCTGAAAAGTGGTTAAACTTCTCTCAGGGTCTAAGAAATGCCAATCATCTTCAAAATCTTGAGCTAGCTGAGATTTATGGTAAATTTCTCTATGAGGATAACCTAATCTCTAGGAGATATCCTAAGGCTCAAGATATCAAAAAGACCCTGACCAGTTCACCCATATCCACTGCTTTCTATTCCAATGGTATTGTGCAGGATTTCCAAGAAAACTCAGATGATGAAGTTGATGAGAGGAGCAATGAGGAGTACCTAAATGATTTACAAATTGAATTTCATGAATGGGCACTCCTTGCAAACTCAAAACGTTTTATCAGTAGAAACAAAACTTTTCCAAACACCAAAGCAAATGAAAACACGGAGTGTTTTAAATGTGGCAAAAAGGGTCACTTTGCAAAAGACTATTTCTCAAAAACAACCTCAGAACCCTCATACAAGTTTTCAGGAAACAATTCCTCAGGAACTAAATTTCAACCAAAAATATTTCAGTCTCCTCATTACTTTCAAAACAAAACTGAGAATAGTTCTCAAAA
>LBNU01012549.1:42932-69676 GCA_014162995.1 Artemisia annua
GGATTTCCAAGAAAACTCAGATGATGAAGTTGATGAGAGGAGCAATGAGGAGTACCTAAATGATTTACAAATTGAATTTCATGAATGGGCACTCCTTGCAAACTCAAAACGTTTTATCAGTAGAAACAAAACTTTTCCAAACACCAAAGCAAATGAAAACACGGAGTGTTTTAAATGTGGCAAAAAGGGTCACTTTGCAAAAGACTATTTCTCAAAAACAACCTCAGAACCCTCATACAAGTTTTCAGGAAACAATTCCTCAGGAACTAAATTTCAACCAAAAATATTTCAGTCTCCTCATACTTTCAAAACAACACTGAGAATAGTTCTCAAAAAGATTTTGAAGCCAAGTATAGAAAAGCAAAAGCCAAACTTGCACTTCTTGAGGCAGCTCCCTCAGTTTCTCAGTCACCTCAGGCCCCTAAACCTTCTCAGGCTAAAAACAAAGGGCTGTACTGGGATGAGGAATCCATATCCTCAGAAGATGAAGAAGTTCATGTCAGTGCACTGATGGCACTTTCAGATGACAACAAATTGGCTGTGGGCAAAAGTCATGCCAGAAGTAGTGAATGGGTCAACATCACCATGAGAAAGGTAAACATCTTACTTTCGATGAATGATAATAGTGATTGGCAGTGTTACTTAGATTACATTAATGTTGATCTTAAGTATGTTGAAGAGCAAAGGTTAAACCTGTTTTCAAAGTATAATAAACTACTTTTGAATTGAATAAGTGCAGAGATGAACTTCTTATGCTTAAACAAACTAAGCTTGAAAATGTCACACTTCAAATTTAAAATACTGAATTAGTAAAACAAAACCATGCTCTTCAGGAAGAACTTAAAAAAGAAAAAGAAGTGTTTGATAGCTGGACCAAGAAAAACCCAAGAGTCTATGAAACTGTCAGTCTCACTCCTAGCACTAAAAAGAAAATGCTAGGAGAGGATCAGCTCACTAAATCCTCCAGTAAGACTCTCAGTGAAAGGACTTTCAGGCCAGCTGGTACTTCTTTTGAATAAGAAATGAATCCCAAACCTACTGACAGGATTGAAAGACTCAGTCCTGATGGCAAGATGCCAAATCACAACACTGGGAGAATCTTAGTACCTGAAAGTCAGGCTATCAAAGAAATGCTTGGAGTCACTGACGAACCCAGTAGTACTGAGTCCGTCACTGAGTCTCCAACTGAGTCCCAAGCCCCACTTCCACCATTGAAAGTACTTCAGGGAGCTGAACCCTGTTCTGACTTAGGACCTCTTGTCTACTCTCAACACTCTCCTAAGGAGAAGGTGGGATTAGGCACAACGATCCTGAAAAGGCCCAACTCTGAACAAAACACACATTACCAGCTCCCACTGAAGCCTCAACATCATCCACCTCCATTGAGGTCAAACCTGACAGCACTGATTCAAAATATGATCAGCTAGCTGAACTTGTCAGGAAGCTAAATGAAAAGTTGGAATGAACTGAAAAATTCTCATCTAATGATAAGGAACCAACTTCAGCTTCCTCAGGCACTACCAAACCAAAATCCTTACACAAGCCCCTGAAAAGATGTGAACTGTGTAATTATACAAATCATGCCACTGATGATTGTTATAGGATCTTGTTCTGCATGATATGCAAGCAAGAAGACCACAGAACTTCTGACCACTTGTCTTACACCACCTCCCTGAAGGCTCAAGCAAGCTACAAAGCTCAGGCTCACAAGTATGCTTCAGCCTCAAAGCAAACCCCAAAACAAAAGGCTAAACCTTTTCAACCCTGCACTCACTGTGGATTCAATGACCATCACCTTGTTGATTGTCTTATGTATCCTTGTTGTGATATTTGTGGTGACCCTTCCCATGATGCATCAGGACATGACAATGTCATAAAGGCTAGAAGAGGACTGACAACTAACACATCTCAGTCTACCGAGTCCTCTTCAAGCACCAAATGCAAGATATGTGGAAGTTCTATTCACTCCACCACTGACCATGAGTCCATTAACAAGTTTAAGAAGTCTATTAGACCCAAGCCCACTAGGAAGTGGGTTAACAAGAAAAACTAACCCAGTTTACTGTTTGTGCAGAGACATGCCAGAGATCCTGTTTGGCATCTTGATAGTGGATGCTCAAAAAGTATGACTGGTGTGAAACAATATCTGCACAAATATGTGGAAGAACCAGGACCCAAGGTAGTATTTGGTGATAACTCATCAGCTCCCACTGAAGGTTATGGTTTAGTAAACTGTAATGGTATAGTTTTTACAAGAATTGCTTATGTTAATGATCTCAAGTACAATCTCATCAGTGTCAGTCAACTATGTGATGCTAAGTACATAGTTCAGTTTGATGACAAAAGAGGAACAATCTTCAATGCCAACAAAGAAGTTGTGTTGATTGCCCCCAGGAGAGATGATGTTTATGTCTTAGACATGTCAACTCTCACTCAAAATGGGACTTGCCTTTTCACAAAAGCAAGTGAAACAATTAACTGGCTTTGGCACAAAAGATTGTCTCACCTCAACTTCAAGTACATCAACAACCTTGCCAAACAAAACAAGGTTCTTGGTCTGCCCTCCCTGGTGTTCACAAAAGACAAACCTTGTTCAGCTTGTGAGAAAGGAAAACACCATAGGGCCTCCTTCAAAACAAAACAAAATTTCTCAATCAAAAGCTGCCTTCACCTTCTTCACATGGATCTCTTTGGACCAGTCAGTCCAATGTCTATTCACCATGAGAAGTACACCTTGGTCATAGTGGATGAATACTCAAGATACACTTGGGTTTACTTCCTGACCAAAAAGAGTCAGGCAACTGAGACCATCATGTCCTTTGTCAGGAACATTGAAAATCAAAATGACATAAAAGTCAAAACAAATCAGAACTGACAATGGGACTGAATTCAAAAATCAGGACCTTGAGTGGTTTTGTGATGAGAAAGGAATCTCTCAGAACTTCTCTTCTCCCTACACTCCTGAATAAAATGGAGTTGCTGAAAGGAAGATTAGAACACTCATTGAGGCAGCTAGAACAATGCTGAATGGCGCAGTCCTCTCAAAGCACTTTTGGACTGAAGCAGTCAAAAGAGCATGCTACACTCAAAATAGGTCCATCATTGTCAAAAGACACAAATAAACCCCTTATGAATTATTCAAGGGTAGAATCCCTGACATCAGCTACTTTCATGTGTTTGGGTGTCCTGTGTTTATTCATAATCACAAGGATCACCTAGGCAAATTTGATGCCAAGGCTGATGATGGATATTTCCTAGGTTACTCACTAGTCTCCAAAGCCTTCAGGGTGTTCAACACTAGGAGACAGCAAACTGAGGAAACCTATCACATTACCTTTGATGAAAGCACTGAGGCTATTCAGTTCTCAAACACCTCAGTGGAAGAAATTGGAATTGATGATTCATCAAGATATCCTCCTGATGAATATCATCCTGAATCTAGTCCTTCCACTCAATATCAAGCTGATGCTGACTTCTCATATTACATCATTCCTCACAACCTTCCTCAACCAACCATCAGTGAGTTTGTTGAAGCTCAACAAGTTCCAAATGAGAGAACTCATACTGAACCAGATGTTCAGGAACCTATTAAAAATGACATCCAAATTGAACTCACTGAAAACCAAGTTCTTGAGGAACCTCAAGCACCTGTTCTTGAACCCACTCCACCTTCCAATCAAGGATCAACAAGCTCAAACTCCTATCCCAGAACTGAGGAAAGATGGTTTAGACACCAAAACATTGAGCTTGTCAACATCATTGGTGAACCTGTCTTTGAGGGAATGCTTACCAGAAGGATGGCTGCCAAACTCACTGCAGCCTCAGCCAATGAATGTCTGTATGTGGACTTCATATCTACCATAGAACCCAAGTCTGTAAAAGAAGCCATGAAACATCCAAGCTGGGTTCAGGCCATGCATGATGAACTTGAACAATTTGATAAGAATGATGTCATGACCTTAGTCGAATGCCCTCAAGGTGTTATTGTCATTGGCATGAAATGGGTGTTCAAAAATAAGACTGATGAAAATAGCATTGTTGTTAAGAACAAGGCAAGGCTTGTTGCCAAAGGCTATAATCAACAGGAAGGCATTGATTATGAAGAAACGTTTGCCCCTGTTGCTAGAATGGAAGCCATCAGGATCTTCCTTGCCTATGCCACTTACATGAACTTCAAGGTCTACCAAATGGATGTCAAGAGTGCATTCCTGAATGGTAAACTCAAAGAAGAAGTTTATGTTCAACAACCCACTGGATTTGAAAGCTATGAGTTTCCTAACCACGTCTGCAAGCTTGACAAAGCCCTTTATGGACTGAAGCAAGCTCCCAGGGCATGGTATGAAACTCTCTCAGCCTTCCTGATCCAGAACAAATTTGTCAGAGGAAAGATAGACAACACTCTGTTTATCTACAGGACAAAGGAAGATGTGATTTTGGTCCAAGTATATGTGGATGATATCATCTTTGGCTCAACAAGCTATAAACTTTGTAAACAGTTTGAGAAACTGATGACCAAATAATTTGAAATGAGCATGATGGGTGAACTCACATACTTCCTTGGACTTCAAATCAAACAGACTGATAAGGGAATCTCCATCAGTCAGGAGAAGTACATCATGAACACACTGAAAAAGTATGATCTCAGTGACTGTGCTTCAGTTAAAACCCCAATGGTTTCTCCCAACAACCTCGGTCCTGATCTTGCTGGTAAATCAGTGAATCAAACCATGTACAGAGGAATGATAGGCTCACTGATGTATCTTCTTGCCACTAGGCCTGATATTTAGTTCTCAGTATGTCTATGTGCCAGATATCAGTCAGACCCTAAAGAGTCACATCTCATTGCTGTGAAAAGAATCCTGATATATTTTAAAGGAACTCCAAACCTTGGTTTGTATTATCCTAAGTGCTCGGGATTTGATCTCAAGGGATACACTGACTCAGACAATGCAGGTTGCAACATGGATAGAAAGAGCACCTCAGGATCCTGTCAATTCCTTGGAGGAAAATTAGTATGCTGGAGCACCAAAAAACAACAATCAGTAGCCATGTCTTCAGCTGAGGCAGAGTATGTGGCTGCAGCAGGTTGTTGTGCAAATGTACTATGGATGAAAATTCAACTCATTGACTATGGCATCCATTACAAAAGTATACCCATCTTTTGTGATAACACTAGTGCAATTGCCATATCCAACAACCCTGTGCTTCATCAAAGAACCAAACACATTGATATCAGATATCATTTCATCAGGGACCATATCATGAATGGAGAGATTGAACTAATTTTCATCCCCACTGAGTATCAGCTAGCTGATATCTTTACCAAACCCTTGGATGAACCCACTTTCACTAGACTGAAAGCTGAATTGGGCATGTTGGATATTGATAATCAGGCCACTGATTAAAATGTCCAACCTGATGTAATTTCTCTTCAAGGTCCCTAAACAACAATTAAACCTCAGTGAGCTTACCATTGTTCAACTCATTGAATCACCTTTCATCACTCAGCATACTGAATGTAAAGACATTCAGGGGCCTCAAGTCATGAAAAAAGACATTCAATACAAAATTAAATGCTCTAAATATTTAGTTAGTAAATGTCCTAGGTTGGTGACTGAATTTCTATTTAATATAGAAATATATGTCTCTTATCCAACTGTCATCCATGTCTTGGGCCCCCACAACTCCTCACCAAATCCACTAGGCATTAAATGCCTCTCACTCACATAATATCTTTTGATATTTTATGTGGTGGCATCATCTCTGCAAAAGTATACATTTGCAGAGATGCGCAACTGTTCACCTTGATAGTTGTGAAAACGAGGGTAGTGGAGAGGTGGGCATTAAATGCGGATATCAAAATTTTCAAAATCAATTTTGAAATAACACTAATATCATTTGATATCCACACATATGCAAACCCTAATCCTCTTCCCTATAAATACCCCATTTGCAAATAAAACACACACGCTCTCATAACTTTGACAAACCTTTGCAAATTTTTTTTCTTGTGTGTGTTATTCCGATTAAAATCATTTTTCCGACCAAACATCTGACCTTTTCCACACCAATGGCTTCTTCTAAAGCTATAACCTACGCTCCTAATGTGGAATTCCCCATGGAGAGCATGGATATGACCAAAAAAAATGCAGTAAGGAACTTTGCCTACCCCTCAGCTTTTCCGGCATTCAAGGGTGTAGTAAAATACCTTCAAAACTGTTTTCTCTCTATTGCATTCACAAAGACACCCTCAGTCATCTATCATGACTATCTGAGGGAATTCTGGTGTACAACAGTGGTTACAAACCCTGATAACACCAAGGATGCTGTGATTAAGTTCTCAGTGAGGAATGGGAAAAAGACCCTATCCCTTAACTACCCAACCTTCATCAAAGCCACTGGTCTTGATTTCACCGAGAACTTTGCACCCAACCCTAAGGATGATGAAGTGAAAGCCATATTGCTTACACTTGGGCCACATGAAAAACAACACCCTGATGTGGCCCTAGGGACTCTTCTATCCAAGGCCCCTATCATCAAAACTTGGTTTCCTGCCCCCATGGAGGATGCTGATGACTTTTGTCATTCAGGTCTTTGGCGGGAACAAATCCTTTACGGAGCAATTAAACACTACTCAAGCAATGATAGTGTACAGTCTCCTAGAGGGTATAAAAATAAATGTTGGAGAACTCATCTTCAAAGACCTCATCCTCAAGCTCACTGGAGGAAAAACTAGGCAAAGACTTACGTCCTATCCTAGATTCATCTCCTGTGTGCTTCAGGAATTAATGGGTTCTGAGTATGTTAGGCCTGACGCTCATAGTTTTGAGCCATATGTATTACACAAGACCAACTACTCAAGAGATCCCACTGAGGTTACACCCGTCACCCTGACAACGTTTATGCTAACTGCTATCCAGGGTGACAACAAGGTCTCACATATCCCTTCTCCCACTAAGAAGGAGACGAAGAAAAAGGGTTAGGGGTCCAGGAAGGTGACTAAACCCAAGTCACTCGCCACTGGAACCTCAGTCCCTAAGCCTAGCAAAAAGGGGCAACCAAAGACCAAGCCTACTGAGACACCCAATGTTGAGGCCGCTTCACTGACCCAAAAACAAACGCCAACGGAGGGTACTGAGACATCACACTCAGTGTCCTCGGGCAATCCCTCTCCTCATGACTCTACTAACATAAACAAGTTAGTGGAGTCAGGAACAACTCAACCTTCACATCCTGCTAAAGGCACTGATAAATCACAATCAGTGTCTCAGGGAGTTAAGGGTCCTATATCCTCGGTAGAAAAGCACCACTCTACTGAGAAGGGGACCCACACCAAATCACATCCTGCTAAAGGCTCAGGTAAATCACAACCTAAGTCTCAGGGAGTTACGGTCCCTATATCTTCGGCAAGCCAGTACAAGCTTGTTGGAAAGGGGGACCTCACCATCTCATTGCCCGATGAGGACACTCGCGAATCACTGCTTTTGTCTGAGGGCGCCAACATCATTCCCCTAGACTCAGAGGGAAATATACAACCCGCTGATAGGGAATACAACTTCACGATTCCTCGTGATGGCACTGGCCAAAACCCACCAGTGCCTAAAGGGATCTCAGGGGACAAAGACTCAGGGGGCATGCAACCACCCACTGATATGGAACCTACACCCCCCACGGTGATGCGCATTCCTCGGAAACTGACCCCGTGGACCAGGCAGAGGAAACCCACTCTGTTCTCCTGGAGGGGTCAGGGACTGACCACACCAAAGGCAAACTATCTTCTGAGGGGGAGCTGGATACACCTACAGGTCCTTCTCTGGCTGACTTACAACTCTTGATGAATGAAGAGTTAGAAGAGGACTTGGTGGATTTTGAAGATGATGCAGTCTTGGTAGCTGGAGATGACATGGATACTGATGATGTCAACGATACTGAAACTCCAGCTACTGAAGAACCTACTGAAGCTGCACCATCTAATCCTGAGGAACAACAACCATCACCTGATCAACAACAACCACATAAGTCATCATCATCATCATCATCCCATCAACACCCTGAGGAACAATCATCAGGTTCCTCATCCTCCTCAGGGTACAAGCATATTGACAACACCAGGCCAGTCACAGCTAAAGCTATGTGGGAGCTACTTGACTAGAATAATGAATGGCTCTACAACAGGCTCGAAGACACCAACTTTGACCGTCATCTTGAGGCTGCGGCTTCGTATGCGGATCTTCGGGCTAATGTTGAGACATTTGTCCAAAAGGCCACTGAGACCAAAGATCTCACTAAGCAAGGGGTCAAAGACGTGCAGACTGCTATTGAGAAGTTGAGTACGGATCAGGGTACTCAGCTGTCTTCAGTTCTTAAAGCTCTTCAAGATCTGCAAACGGAATTCAAGGACGATCCTGTCCTGGTTTCTAAACTCCTTGAGTTCATGGATTCTCACAAGGCTACTTCCAGGGCTCTCAGTGAACTCCCCGCCTTGTTTAAGTCAGTGGACATTGCTTCCATCAAAGCTCATCAGGAAGCTATCAATACCACCCTGACTACTCAACATACTCAGCTGACCTCCTTGGCCAAATCTTATGATGAGCTCTCAAAGAAACACAATGAGCTTGTCAACTGCTATATCTCCAAGATCTCTTTGCTCACTGAGGCTCAACAGACCATGTCTACTGATATATCTGGCATGAAGACTGAAACTTCAGAAATTAAAGGCATGGTCTCCGACATCCTGAAGCTACTCCAATCGAGTTCTTCACAGTCTGCTCCTACTGCAACAAATGCTTCCACTGAAGCTCCAACATCTGTTGAGGGGGATAACATCAGAACAACTCCAACTCCTACTCCTATGCAACGATTATTCAGGCAGTTGGACCCTCAGAGAAGAACCTCAGGCTCAACGTCCACAACTGACGTCATCACTGAGGTTGTACCTCTACAAAGCTTCATGCCTCCACCATCAACTATCTCAGCATTGGTCCTCACAAACCCCATTCTAACTGAAGCAACAACAACAACTGAGGTACCTGAACCAGCAACTACTGACGGAGTACCTGAACCATCAGTGAATAATGACCAACCCACTGACAAAGGGAAGGCCATCATGACTACTGATGTTTCACTTCCTAAACTGGTAAATGCTCCTAAGGAAGTGCGTCCCGATCCTGATGCACCAGCAATCGTTGAAATCATCTTGCACAATGGGAAAGTGTTCAGGGGCACGAATGAACAAGTTGCTGTGATGATGGAAAGAGAAGACAGAATCAAGGCTGAACTTCTGAGCAAGCCAGTGATTGCTGAGGTGGAAAAAGAAGTGATCAGGGAAACTGATCAATCCATTAAGGGTGAACAGTTTCTTCAACTACAGGTCAAAATGGTTCAGGAAGCAAACGAAAAGGCCAAGTTGATCACTGAAAGGAAGCAGCGAAACTATGAAAGGTATGTGTGGACGATGACTAAGACCAAAGGAGAAGGTCCCATCACTGACATCCTCATCCACCCATTTAAGAAGGGCGGGCCTCTTGGTGCAACTGTCCAAAGAGGACCAAGGGTGAATGAAGTCTACACTCCCTTCAAACTCTCAGAATTTGGGATCAAGGAGTGGGACATGATGGGACCCATCCTGAAGAAGAAAAAGAACAAGTGCATTCCTGAACTCCTTGGCAACCTGACAAAGAAATATCAAGAGCTGGAGAGAGTTGCTAAGAGTTTGGGCATTGATCATCAGAAGGCACTTGATTCTCAGGGTCTTGCTATCCCTGCACGTACTCAGGTCACTGGAAGAAAAAGAAAGGCAGTTGAGCAGGAACCTGAAGATTTCATTGCTGCACTTCACTGCAACAGAGCTCCTCCTGCCGGTGTCAGATTTGTTCCAAACAAAGTGATTAAGGAACCTGAGTATGGACTCTTCTTCATTGATGAGCTTAAAGAAAAAGCCTTTCAGAGAGTAAGTGACATCCATCTTGTAGACACCACTACTCTACTCGCTTACAAGATGATGGCACGACAATTCAGGAGTGCAGAGAATGAGGAGTTTATGTTACTGATGGATAAGATGATGAACGAGCGCCCTGATAAGGACATCCTACTGACCAAAAAGGCAAAGCTCGAGCTCATGGGCATGAAGGAAGTCTGAGTACTTTAGTCCTGAGCATTTTGTAATAGATGATAGGAATGGTGTAACTTTTGATGAATAAGATGATGGCACATGTTTAAAAATTCAGTGTTTCTTATGTGATTGTTAGTATCTTTAGTGTAAGAAGAAGCCCATTTGCTCACTTACACTGATCAAACACTTAGGCATAATTTATATCCAAATAGGGGGAGATTGTTGGGTTACTTCAGTACCCAAGTCTTATTAAACAAAGATTTGAATACAAATTAAGCCAAGTGTTAGAAAACCTTAAACGACTTCAAGTCACTGAGTGAACAGTTGCTCAGTGAGTCACCTTCAGGATGCCAAGGACAAGTCTAAGAAGAAAGCCTCTCCACTCAGTGAGGCGGATCTCAGTGAGTGACACCTTGGCCAAAGAAGAAGGTGATGGGTTCAGTGAGTGATGACAATAACTCACTAAACCCCAAGACTCCTCAACAACTAAAGAAGTATGACTTAAAGACTGAAGAATGAAGGTCTAAGGACTGAAGATTAGGCGGGATGGAGCGGGAAAGTTTTGAAGAGATAAGATGTTGTCCTTATCACCTGAAGTCAAACTTTCCCTGAAAGGCAAAATGTCAGGGACAGTGTCATCACTGCTACTCAGAAAGGAGAATTGTCTTATGCCCAAAATAGCCTAATGTAACAGAGACAAAATACGTAAGTATTTTTTCTCCACTAGCTTAGGTCATCATTTGTCTTTATCATAACGGTTGTAAAACACTTGTGTATAAATAGGAAACATAAGATTTTGTGCAATTAATGCTTAGACATTCACAAACAACTTTTAGTCCTCCAAAGAACAACCTAGTCCCTGAGATAGCTCAGTAGGACCTTTAGTTGTCACTCTAGCTTAGCTTGAGTTTAGAGAGGAGTCATACCATACTTGTCATTTCAATCCCAAGGGTTGTTGCGCAAACACTTGGGTATAATTCTTTGATTGATTTCTAATAAGAATTAAACGTTGAAAAATACCGTGTCTACTTACTTTACGTTTCTTTCAAATATCTTTCAAAGTGTTTCAACACATTACTTAAGCATGGTGCATGTTTAAACTAACTTTGTAGTTAGTTTATCCGTGTAAACGGGACCAACAGTAAGGACTAACGTTGCAAGTTGGTCCTAACCACAAGGATGATTTATGTAAATAACTCTAAACAAATGTTAAATTATGCATACAATAGTAGCATTAGTAAATTGTTCGCATTGTTTAAAAAAAATTAAAAGATACATACACAAGTTAGTAAAAAGTGGTTACTTCGTTACATTTAGAAACAATTATCCCAAACAAATAAATACGTACACTATACCCTTTGTCTAATCAAAACATTGGGGAAAAAAAGAAAAAAAAAGTGACTGGAATCTGGGTTTGGTCATCGAAAACTGGGTTTGATCGTCGGAGTAGATGAAGATGAAGGGTAATAACTTGTTAAACAAGTCTCAGGTAAAACATTTTTATCTACTTGTGAATTATTTTGAAAGTGCATTGCTTGCAATGGAACAATATGGGGTATGTTACCTACAGTGGGACACTGGAATGAGTATGCTACGTTTTCTGGACTTCAACCTTATTAGTTTGTATATTTATGTGATTATTATTATTATTATTATTATTATTATTATTATTATTATTATTATTATTATTATTATTATTATTATTATTATTATTTTGTTTTTATAAAACATCACCTCATTAGAAAATCATACGATTTACAAGAAATTAGTGGGGAGCCGAGTATTAACTGGGCGTCTGGGCCCCCACTCCTCTAGCTATAGCAAAGTCATTCCTACTAAAATGTTTTAAGACGTCAAAGGGTATTTTATTCATTCAACTTTGGCTAGGAATGAATATGCAAGCCAAAGATCAAAATAGGGACGTTCGCTGCACTTTCGAAAGGATAGGGACGAAACATGCAATTTGGCCAAACATAAGGGCCAAAAATGCAATTTACCTATTTTTTATATTAACATGTCTTAACATGTTTATGCAACATGATGATCAAAATGAAAATATTGTGCATCTAATTAGTCATTTGCTATTTTTTTTCTCTTCTTTACCCATATGAACCTCAACATTAAGAACCATTTTCATATTCCGACGGAAGAGTTTTTACAGTGTCATCCTTTTAATTATCTCAGGAAGTATTTAGTTTGGCCAAGGGGATGAAGTTAAGAGGAACATGCTGAAAATTTAAGAATATAAATGACGTCGGTTGGTACAATTACCACATTGACAAGGTGTAGACTCTAGAGAATATGCACCTCCTGATAATTTATTTTCACGTTTCTTTATTGCCCAGGTTTCAATCACACACAATTTTATAAGAATCACTCTTTATTAATCACGAATAATATATACAATCACTGTATGTTTATGTTATATCTGTATGTTTAAACGGAAAGAAATCACTCCTATTTATACTAGTATCTATTGGCGGTTATTTCTGAAGCGTTGTGTTGCTTCAAAACATCACGTCGGTTGGCTGTGAGAAGCCCAAACCGTTGACCCCTTTTCTGAACAGACACAATGCCTTGTAACGGTTATCTCCAATTCTTTTTTTTATCCTTGTACACTTTACACCCCTCAAGTCTTAAACTAATTATAAATTCCAACAGTCTCCTCCCTAATTGTTTAAGACTTGCTCTTCTAATCTTCAGACATCATCATCTGTCTTTGCATCACGCCTATTCTTTTCCTTGATCCAAATCTTCTCGACTTGTAACACGAACTTTGTCTTTAATTAATCTTTTAATGACTTCGCACCATCTTTTGCTCCTCACGAACTTTGCTTTGACACAAACTTGCTTCACACGAATTTGCTTTACACAACTTGCTTTGTAATCTATCACATATTATCTTCACTTGTTTGTTTCACACAACTTGGCTTCACACAGTCTTCACCCTGATCAGTCTCTGATATGTTCTTCACGAAACATCCTTCACGGCAAACTTGGTTATTTCACATAACTTTTAATTCTTTCACAGAATTTTGATCCTTTACGGATTGAATTCACCTTTCACAGGTTATTTCCCGCATCACACGGTCTTTGCCTTGATTGCGTCACACAATCAAGTATCTTTGAACTTTCTAATTTTCATCAATAAGGCACATCAGAAGTGCCGGTTCATCATCATCATCATCATCATCCTCTATTAGTAGTGCCGCATCTTCCTTCTTTTTATTGCTTGAACATTCATAAGCATAGTGCCCAAGTTTTCCACACTTGTAGCAATTAATTTGCGACTTATCATCATAACTTCGCGGTTTGTTTGTTAGGTCACCATATTTAGAATGAGGAGTTTATGCTACTGATGGATAAGATGATGAACGAGCGCCCTGATAAGGACATCCTACTGACCAAAAAGGCAAAGCTCGAGCTCATGGGCATGAAGGAAGTCTGAGTACTTTAGTCCTGAGCATTTTGTAATAGATGATAGGAATAGTGTAACTTTTGATGAATAAGATGATGGCACACGTTTAAAAAAAATTTCAGTGTTTCTTATGTGATTGTTAGTATCTTCAGTGTGAGAAGAAGCCCATTTGCTCACTTACACTGATCAAACACTTAGGCATAATTTATATTCAAATAGGGGGAGATTGTTGGGTTACTTCAGTACCCAAGTTTCATTAAACAAAGATTTGAACACAAATTAAGCTAAGTGTTAGAAAACCTTAAACGACTTCAAGTTACTGAGTTAACAGTTGCTCAGTGAGTCACCTTCAGGATGCCAAGGACGAGTCTAAGAAGAAAGCCTCTCCACTCAGTGAGGCGATTCTCAGTGAGTGACACCTTAGCCAAAGAAGAAGGTGATGGGTTCAGTGAGTGATGACAATAACTCACTGAACCCCAAAACTCCTCAACAACTAATGAAGTATGACTTAAAGACTGAAGAATGAAGGCCTAAGGACTGAAGATTAGGCGGGATGGAGCGGGAAAGTTTTGAAGAGATAAGATGTTGTCCTTTTCACCTGAAGTCAAACTTTCCCTGAAAAGCAAAATGTCAGGGACAGTGTCATCACTGCTACTCAGAAAGGAGAATTGTCTTATGCCCAAAATAGCCTAATGTAATAGAGACAAAATACGTAAGTATTTTGTCTCCACTAGCTTAGGTCATCATTTGTCGTTTTCATAACGATTGTAAAACACTTGTGTATAAATAGGAAACATAAGAGAGTTGTAAAAGTTGACAAGTTTGTGCAGTTAATGCTTAGACATTCACAAACAACTTTTACTCCTCCAAAGAACAACCTAGTCCCTGAGATAGCTCAGTAGGACCTTTAGTTGTCACTCTAGCTTAGCTTGAGTTTAGAGAGGAGTCATACCATACTTGTCATTTCAATCCCAAGTGTTGTTCCGCAAACACTTGGGTATAATTCTTTGATTGATTTCTAATAAGAATTAAACGTTGAAAAATATCGTGTCTACTTACTTTACGTTTCTTTCAAATATCTTTCAAAGTGTTTCAACACATTACTTAAGCATGGTGCATGTTTAAACTAACTTTGTAGTTAGTTTATCCGTGTAAACGGGACCAACACTATGTGATACTACAACATGCATTTTCCATATGTCTAGTTTACTTACTGTGTGAATAAGAAACTTTATTTTCTTTAGTAACAAAAACATGTCTAATAGGGAGTACTATACTTTTTGATGCTTGAAGGGTTTATTAGACTTTTATAAAACTTACACAGTATCTCTCTCTTTTAATTTATTAAATAATATGTTAGTTCATTTGCTATCCGTAATGTGTTTTCGGCGAACTCCTAACTTTCGCCCCGGGTCTGAATTCGCTAAAGATCCTATATTGATGTCAATACGAAATAAGCTTAATTCATCATTTTCTATTATGTGTAAAAGGAGCTAGTTTCCTTTTGCTAAACTCAAATAATGAAAGTCGTTTTACCTTCTACTCAAATAAAGAGCTTAATCCTTTTATGATTTGTAGGTCTAAAAAAAATTATGATAAATAGGTGAAGTTCAACATCCTTGATTAATTTAAAAGCTTTTATTAATTGAGAGGGCTTTAAGATATCAAAGCCCCATATGTATGCGAGACTTTACAAAAAATAGGCCTTTAAACCGCTGACCCTGGCTTTGGTACCTAACTTTATGTTTGAGCTAGAGCCATCACGACGAACTAAAACTTTGCATGTTTATATGTGTGGCAGTAAGCTCAAATCTTTTGAATTTTAGCCAGCCAAATCTTTTATATAATAAAACAAAACCCCAAGTGGGGACTTTTCCATTTAAAAAAAACTAAACCATACCTTATTTAGTAATAATATTATTTAGAAAAAAAATTATTTTCTTATTAGATAATATTTTATATTTATCCATAACACAAGTAGAAGATAAATACAAAAAATATAGATAAGATGCAATTAACAATAGGATTAAAATTTTTAAATAATTATCTTTAATAATAAAAAACTATAATTAAACAATCATAAATCAAACAAAACAAAGATTAAATTATTTGTTTTTTAATAAATAAAAATATATGATTCAAAAAATTTTAAAAAAAAACCCCGCGCGTGCGCGGGCATTATAACTAGTGATCAAAAACAATAGTTTCCAAAAAATAAAAAACTTTGCATGCTAATATATCTTACGAAAACGACTTTATTTAACTTTTACATGTTAATACATTCATCGAACGAAGACGACTTCATTTTACATTTCACACCCTTGCATTATCCCTGTACTTTCTAAATTCTAGAACCTCTATCGTCATATAATGTATCAATTATTTAGAAAAATAATATGAAGCTGTTTTACTTGTTTTGGATGCATCATTTTGTTTAGTTTTTGTTTCCAATAAATCAAGATCTAATTACCAAAATAGCGACAAGAAACTCGAAATCCACTTTATAAGCGCTCGACTTTTGTATTTCATATTTATTTTCGTGTGACAGCACAAATCCACGACTCTAGGAGTTTTTGCGCAACTTGTATGTGTTTTGGCGCGACTGATGTTATCTTTTGATAGATAAGTTTTGTTTTCTATAAATTGTTCATAAAAAAACCCTTCAAAATCAGTCGCGCAATAAAAAGTTTGAGTCACGCAAAAACCATTACCTTAAAAAAAAAGTACAAATGAAAAGATCAATATAGATCTTATGTTTGTCATAGATTCAATAAATCAATCTTAGCTATTCATTTTTCATCAAAATTAATAAAAAGCTGTTTAACATTTTTTTTAAGACAAACATATCTTGCAAACGGTAAATCTTCAAGCTACAAAAAATACACCCTTATGACGAAAATTAAATTATCTTTCTAGATATATGCACTTCTATATATACTTTCGACGAACTTTTTATTTTAAAATTCCCGACGAGAAAAATCACATGTGATTTGTAATAATCACATGTGATTTGTAATAAAATGGACTATATACCGAAAATTAAAAAATAAAAATAAAAAATAGCCTATAACAGAATAACAAGCATGACAAATTACAAACTGGTCAAAGTTGGTGTGCCTTGTCTTCAATTTAGCGTTTGTAAGCATCATTTTTTCCAAATCTTTCGTCCTATAAATACCCTAACTTCACTCACCTCATATACACCAATCATTCAAACAAAATCTTCTCATTTATCAAACAGATAGATAAGTAAGTCATGACTACCGCTAGTATCGAGGTTGAGGTTGCTTCTCCACATTCCGCTGAGACCGTTTATAAGGTTTTCAGTAACTTCCACATAATCGCTCCTAAGGTCAATCCCCAAGCTTTCAAGTCCATCGAGACACTTGAAGGCGATGGCGGTGTTGGAACCATAAGGCTTTTCACATTTGGCGACGGTAAGCCACACGCTGTATTTTTAATTTTTTTACGATAAAGTATAGCACATGCACGTTCTGTACCATCTAAAGCTAAACTACATGTATAACTCAGGTATACCATTTACATCCGGGAAGTATAGGCAAGATGCTGTTGATGCGAGCAACTTAAGCCAGAGCTATACGTTTTNCATGTGGAGTCGACGGGACCATCAATCAAAAAATAATAGTATTTTAATGTTCCCGTCGACTTGTCGACGGGATAATTAAAAGAATTAAATAACTATATTAAGATTAGTTAACCAATTTGTTAATTATATTTACGTTCCCGTCGACACGTCGACGGGACGGATTTGACGGACACACATTTTGGTTGACTGAAAATGACGTGGGACCCACTGTTTGTCGATGGGACTGTCGACGGGAAGGACGTTCCCGACGGGGAACTGCCGTCGACCTGCTTCCGTCGTCATGTCGACGGGAGCACTCCTTGCCGTCGACTGGACGACGGGACCGTCGAAAAAAAGTCGACGGGAGTGCTCCCCATTGTACTAGTGTTTGCATGATATTACTATGTGATACTACAACATGCATTTTCCATATGTCTAGTTTACTTACTGTGTGAATAGAGAAACTTTATTTTCTTTAGTAACAAAAACATGTCTAATAGGTTGACGCTTGAAGGGTTTATTAGACTTTTATAAAACTTACACAGTATCTCTCTCTTTTAATTTATTAATAATATGTTAGTTCATATTCTATCCATAATGTGTTTTCGGCGAACTCCTAACTTTCGCCCGGGGTCTTGACTTCGCTAAAGATCCTGTATCGATGTCAATACGAAATAAGCTTAATTCATCGTTTTCTATTATGTGTAAAAGGAGCTAGTTTCCTTTTGCTAAACTCAAATAATGAAAGTCCTTTTATCTTCAACTCAAATAAAGAGCTTAATCCTTTTATGATTTGTAGGTCTAAAAAAAATTATGATAAATAGGTGAAGTTCAACATCCTTGATTAATTTAAAAGCTATTATCAATTGAGAGGGCTTTAAGATATCAAAGCCCTATATGTATGTGAGACTTTACAAAAAATAGGCCATTAAACCGCTGACGCTGGCTTTAGTACCTAACTTTATGTTTGAGCTAGCTAGAGCCATCACGACGAACTAAAACTTTGCATGTTTATATGTGTGGCAGTAAGCTCAAATCTTTTGAATTTTAGCCAGCCAAATGATCAAAAACAATAGTTTCCAAAAAATAAAAAACTTTGCATGCTAATATATCTTAAGAAAACGACTTTATTTAACTTTTTACATGTTAATACATTCATCGAACGAAGGCGACTTCATTTTACATTTCACACCCTTGCATTATCCGTGTACTTTCTAAATTCTAGAACCTCTATCGTCATATAATTAATGTATCAATTATTTAGAAAACTAATATGAAGCTGTTTACTTGTTTTGGATGCACCATTTTTTTTAGTTTTTGTTTGCAATAAATCAAGATCTAATTACCAAAATAGCGACAAGAAACTCGAAATCCACTTTATAAGCGCTCGACTTTTGTATTTCATATTTATTTTCGTGTGACTGCACAAATCCACGACTCTAGGAGTTTTTGTGCAACTTGTATGTGTTTTGGCGCGACTGATGTGATCTTTTGATAGATAAGTTTTGTTTTCTATAAATTGTTCATAAAAAAAACTTCAAAATCAGTCGCGCAATAAAAAGTTTGAGTCACGCAAACACCATTCCCTTAAAAAAAAGTACAAATAAAAATATCAATATAGATCTCATATTTGACATAGATTTAATAAATCAATCTTAGCTATTCATTTTTCATCAAAATTAATAAAAATCTATTTAACATTTCTGTTTTTAAAACAAACATATCTTGCAAACGGTATATCTTCAAGCTACGAAAAATACACCCTTACGACGAGAATTAAATTATCTTTCTAGATATATGCACTTCTATATACTTTCGACGAACTTTTTATTTCAAAATTTCCGACGCGAAAAATCACATATGATTTGTAATTATCACATGTGATTTTTAATAATCACACGTGATTTGTAATAAAATGGACTATATACCGAAAATTAAAAAATAAAAATAAAAAATAGCCTATAACAGAATAACATGCATGACAAATTACAAACAGGTCAAAGTTGGTGTGCCTTGTCTTCAATTTAGCGTTTGAAAGCATCATTTTTTCCAAATCTTTCGTCCTATAAATACCCTAACTTCACTTAGCTCATATATCAATCATCCAAACAAAATCTTCTCATTTATCAAACAGTTAGATAAGTAAGTCATGACTACCGCTAGTATCGAGGTTGAGGTTGCTTCTCCACATTCCGCTCAGACCGTTTATAAGGTTTTCAGTAACTTCCACATAATCGCTCCTAAGGTCAATCCCCAAGCTTTCAAGTCCATCGAGACACTTGAAGGCGATGGCGGTGTTGGAACAATAAGGCTTTTCACATTTGGCGACGGTAAGCCACACGCTGTATTTTTAATTTTTTTACGATAAAGTAAAGCACATGCATGCACGTTCTGTACCATCTAAAGCTAAACTACATGTATAACTCAGGTATACCATTTACATCCGGGAAGTATAGGCAAGATGCTGTTGATGCGAGCAACTTAAGCCAGAGCTATACGTTTTTTGAAGGAGACAACTTAATGGGCATATTAGACTCCGTCAAAGCAGACGTTAAGATTGTGCCTTCTGCTGACGGAGGAAGCGTATTCAAGCAGAAAATCACCTACAACTGCAAAGGCGATGAAAAGCCATCTGCCGAGACTCTTAACTTTGAAAAAGAACTGTACGAGAAAACTTTCAAGGCTATGGAGGCTTATGCCGCTGCCCATCTTGAAGAATTCTAATTTGTCATAATCAACATGGTGTAATAATGGACTATAATAATCCAGCTTCACTATAATAGTACCATGTTTCTATGTTTCCAACCCATGTGTTAAAGAATAATTTGTAATTGAGTCCGAATGTAATCTTTAAATACTATCATACTGCGTGGTTATTTTTTTAAAATAACTCTTATCGTTTTGCTCACCTTTTGTTAATTTTCCATAGTTTTTGTACAAGTTTACATGTTAGAAATACAACATTAATACTATAGATCATCATACATTATTCAGTAAACCAAACAATGAGTCATCATCCCACCAAAATATTTCTTTAGAAAATGATATCGAGTGTCCATTGTCCACCTTAAAACCAATGATTCCAAAAGGAACCCTTTGCTAGGTCTATTGTTGCTTGAAAATCAAACTAATATTTGCTGAATATATGATGTGTTATTCTTATTATCATTGCTTACAAAATTGAAGTTATTTCGACACTTGTAGGTTGTGGTATAAATTCTTCTACATCTTGGTGTTTGCCTTTAAAAACCAACTGACATTGTCATATTACAAAGTGAAAGCTGAAAATACTGTAATTTAAGATTTGCATGATATTACTATGTGATACTACAACATGCATTTTCCATATGTTTAGTTTACTTACTGTGTGAATAGAAAAAAGAAAAATGATTGGCATGCCTAAATGGCATGACTAATTTTATGCCTAATCTACTCAACATATGACAAGTGGAGTATAATATTTCTCTCTCCTCATGATTACTCCAAGTTTTGTGATCTAATTGTTAGGCATGCCAATCACTACTCTAGAAAAAATTTATTTTTCTTTAGTAACAAAAACATGTCTAATAGGGAGTACTATAATTTTTTGATGCTTGAATAGTTTATTAGACTTTTACAAAACTTACAGAGTATCTTTCTCTTTTAATTTATTAATAACATATTAGTTCACATTCTATCCGTAATGTGCTTTCGATGAACTCCTAACTTTCGCCCCGGGCCTTGAATTCGCTAAAGATCCCGTATCGATGTCAATACAAAATAAGCTTAATTCATCGTTTTCTATTATGTGTAAAAGGAGCTAGTTTCTTTTTGCTAAACTCAAATAATGAAATCTTTCATCTTTAACTCAAATAAAGTATGCATCCATTTTTTTTAGTTTTTTCTGACTTTTGTTGACTTTGAATCCGGACACAAGGACACTGTTTGCAATAAATCAAGATCTAATAACCAGAATAGCCACGAGAAACTCGAACTCTACTTTATAAGCGCTCGTGTATTTCATATTTATTTTTGTGTGACTGCACAAATCCGCGACCCAAAGGAGCTTTTTTTTTTTTTTTTTTTTGGACTTATATGTGTTTTGCGCGATTGATGAGATCTTTTGTTAGGTAAGTTTAGTTTTTTTATAAATTGTTCATAAAAGAAATCAAAATAAAAAAGTTGCGCAATAAAAATTGAGTCGAGCAAAAACCATTCTCTTAAAAGGGGTACAAACAAAGGGAAATTTGGCACAAAATATATTTGGAATACTTTCTAAAATGGACTGTATACCGAAAAGTAAACAAATAAAAAATAGCCTATAACAAAATAACATGCATGAGAAATTACAAACAGGTCAAAGTTGGTGTGCTTTCCAAACAATTAAGCATCTAAAGCATCATTTTTTCCAATTCTTTCATCCTATAAATACTAACTTCACTCAGCTCATATATCAATCATCAAAACAAAATCTTCTCATTTATCAAACAGATAGATAAGTAAGTCATGACTACCGCTAGTATCGAGGTTGAGGTTGCTTCTCCGCATTCCGCTGAGACCGTTTTCAAGGTTTTCAGTAACTTCCACATTATCGCTCCCAAGGTCAATCCCCAAGCTTTCAAGTCCATCGAGACACTTGAAGGCGATGGCAGTGTTGGAACAATAAGGCTTCTCACTTTTGGCGATGGTAAGCCACGAGCCGTATTTTTAATTTTTTTACGATAAAGTATAGCACATGCACGTTCTGTACTATCTAAAGCTAAACTACATGTATAACTCAGGTGTACCATTTACATCCGGGAAGTATAGGCAAGATGCTCACTACACCATTCAGCGAATGTAGTGACAACGGAATGTTGTCGCTAAAAGTGCCAATGTTGTCGCTATAAGTATATTCGTGACAACATGTTGTCACGGAAAGCGTTGTCACTATAACCGCGTCGCTAGAAGTTATTGTGACAACATTTTTCACCTATTGTGACAACAGGTTTGACCAAAAGTTTGACTTGTTGACTCAAGTCTTTTTTGTGACAACACTTGTAGCGACAATATGTTGTCACTACAAGTTTGACTTTTCATTGACCTAGTGTTTTTGCAACAACTTTTTAGTGACAACATGTTGTCACTAATAGCCTATAGCGACAACCTGTAGCGACAACAAGTTGTCACTGGGAAAAAAAATAAAAATGCAAATATTACTATTAGCGACAACATATAGCGATAACATGTTGTCACTAAAAGTGGCATTTGCTACAAAACAGCTAGGCTGCTTTGTCGCGTTTTCCCATGTTTTCTGACCCTGTTTTCCAGATTTCTCCGCAACCAAAATTTTCAGAATTTCAAATCAACACAACCAATAATCCCCATTCATATCCTGGTGGTGGACGATTGTGGTAGGGTGACAGGTGGTGGTGGTGGCAGTTGGTGATAGTGGCGGTGGATGGTGCATGAAATGTGTATACAAACTCGAGGACCAAACATGTAATTTACTAACGAAGAGAGTTAACGTACGTTAGTAAAAAATCCAAATCCGTCAAAAAAATTTGTTGAGTACCTTTTTATGCAAGAAAAAAAGAAGAGTACCTTGATTGAAAATGGACCCTAAGTTTGGTACCTTTTTGTGCCATTTGCCCTATACTAAATGAAGGTATTTATTTTTAATTATATATTAAATGAAAGTTTTTAAACTTAAATTAAAGTATATTTAATTCATTTATAACATTTTAAAGTTATATATAATTAACATAATTCATTTTTAAATTAATTTATAACATTTTAAAGGTATTATAAATATATATAAAAGGCAAACATGATGTGACACAAATTATTTTTCCTAAACTTACTTACACCCCTTAAACTTGGTCTCTATTGGTTGCATTGTGTGATTGAAGGTGTGATTATGGCCCAACAGTGCTACAAGGAGGGCTTGGCAGCATCCTATTGGTTTACAAGCATGAAGAGTTTTCCTGTTCATGGATTAAGGGTGTAACACCCTTCTAATACACCAAACGTGCTAATTTTTCAAAGTGACACGGGTGTTTGTACCTAGAAAATTCCAGAGAATCCATACTCTTCTTCTCCATACACCTCCTAAACATCATATCTATTATTCCACCGTCTCACTCATCAAAGCCATATACAAAACCAAAAGAAAATCTCCTGATTCGTCACCCTTAATCTTCTTCTACAAAAAAAAAAAAGAAAAAGAAGAAGAAAAATAAATCTCCAGAACAAAAGATGCCTAAGAAGCTTCTTGAAAAAAAAGGTAAAGAAAACACGTGTAGAGATCAGCAGAAAATTCTGGTGATATGTAATTTCTTTTTACTCTTTATGATTGACTTTTTGTTATTTCATGATTTAATTTAGGTATTTGTTTTATTTTAATCTTTATTTCAAATTAGGGTTTTTTAAATTTGGGGGTTTTCTTGATTTGTTTTGCAGATGGCCTTGCTGATGATCTTTGCAGCTAAGCATGTTCAGGTGTTTGTTTCCAACTTTGTTCTTGCTAAAAATAATTTACTTGCGTATTTATGGTGTGGGATTACTAATTACCATGATTGTGGTTGCAGCCATGACAAGTGTTTGGTAACGGGAAGTGATCTTATATATTGCTATAAATTGTAGTCACAAATATATATGATGTCCAAACCATAAGTCTTTGATTTCCTTTTATTTAATTCATGGTTTTGGAAAGCCTTCACCACTGTTGTTATATATGCAGGTACCAAATATGTAATACCTAAGCATTTGTCGAGCGTAATGACCAATTAATTTGTTGTTGTCATGGTTATGCTGAAAACGTAAGAATGAGGTTGTAGGGATCATGTGCAGGGTGTGGCAGAAATTGGTAAGATATCTTACTAATAAGCATTCAAGAATTATGGAATGACCTCATCACAACTTAAGAATGAATGCTTATGCTTTGCATTCCATGTAATTTTTAGGTTTTTTTTGTCGTTTGAGATTTACATAATTTAGTTTCTATTTGTTAATTTGCATTCCGTATTGTGTTATAGGAAGATGAGAAGAGAAATGACAAAGGTGCTAGAAGAACTAATACTAACAGGTAAAATAACAGCTTTTGGCTTCTTCTTTTTTTTGTATATTTATAAAGGCTGTTTCGGATTATTAATTGTGCTTATTAAAGGAATGTTCACTAATCGTGGTTATCTTAGATGTGTTTTACTTCATTTGTAGCTGAGTATCTCATCTGTAAAAACATTATTTTTGGGAGTATAAGCTCCGGTAAGCAAACCGAAACACCCCGCCCTGTGTTTTACTTCATTCTATTTCGGATTATAACGCATAAAGTTTTTTATAACAAAACAGATAAAATATAGCTTCATTCAGTGACTAGGTTGAGTGTGTTGGTTAATGGGGTGTATTCAGGAGACATGTTTAGGGAAGGGTGTGTTCACGGGTTTGGTTCAGAGGTAGGAGTTCAATTTGAGTAATAATGTGCGTGTGGAAAATAACAAGGTTTCGAACCTTGAGACCTTTTTGAGATTGCGTCAAAGATAAAATCCATTTATATGGATACATGAGTTTACAAAGTGATTTGTTTGATGCAGCTATGATTATTAGAGGCCCTATTCTGCCCCCAATTTTCCCTGACCCATTTTGAATTTTTTTTAAATTCTTTTGTTTGCAGGGTCACGTTAATCGTAAATCAATTGCAGTTCAAGTGTTTAGCCGACCCTGAAACATTGCTTTTTAAGCTGAAGGTACTCTTTATTTTTTAGCTTTAAAGTCCACGTGCGTATTACATCTTTCAACTAATACACTTGAAATTGCAAATACGTTTTTATGAAAGCTAGCCACATTAGAAGTTTATTGGGCTGTTGGCTTATCATGCTTTGTAACAGAATGTTTTGTCCGTTATCCGTTGTGGACCAGATATGGGGTTCAACCGAAGTGTTCCTCACCCTGTTGCACTAACTACTGTTTTGGGACAGTCATTGACTACGTTGCTTACGTCTCAGGTAGGTGTGTGGATTCGTATATGTAAACCAGGGAGGTGCAAGGAATCAGCAATGCGGGTATCCACAGATGAGTCAAAGCGGAAGGCTACAACATTGTGGTGGATAGACATGGGCGAGGGTCACTAGGTATATCTTTTTGAAATATTGGTGTGCTTGCAAATTATGTTCTGTGGATAGCCTGAGTTTAATCGTCTACTAAATCGTTTGCTAAAGTTTACTGAAAAAACCTCTCTACTTGTTGAATCTATATATCCTTGATAGATCTTGTAGCTCTCGTTGATCGTTAGCAGTGTCTATGTAATCACAAACACTCTAATAGAGAATCTCCAAAGCTTGTATTCTAATGCGGAAAACAAATATAAACATAAACAATGAATACAAAGAACGTTTAATCCTCTATGGATTATATATATTAATAACTTGTAAACTCGTTCGTTACATTGAACATAAACTTGTGTTCCTTTTATAGACAAGGAACCCTAACCTAAACCGTTTCACAAGAAACGTATATTCTATAAACTTTAAATGATATGCATTATCTTTTCCTAATATTACTCATGCATATCCTAACTACATTACATAATGCGCGGTTTAACTATATCCGCAGAAACTAAATATGCTGAAACTATGTCTTCTGCAGTATTGCATCTTCAGCAGAATTTGTGTCTTCAGCAGATTCCATCAGCAGTAACCATCAGTAGAATTCTCACTTAGCAGAATTCCCAACAATCCTCCCCTAATCTTGAATTTGACAGAGTTAAGTTCAAGATTCCTTGATAGATCAGTAATCACAAAAATTGAAAGAGGATTGTCTTTAAACATCAGCAGCAAAGAACCAAAAGGATTACATCTCTATGATGAATAAGCTTGAAACACCATATCTTTGCAGCAACATATGACATTAGATACATCAAAACAAATAAGTTTCATACTATTCTCATCACATCCAGGTGTGTTAACTCCTGTGAGAGGTGAATCATTGAAAATAATGGATTTGATGTCTCTTTACCAATAGCCATCACTACTGGAGTAGCCAAATGTTTAAGTTCGAAAACCATGGTATACTGATAACCATATGATTTTTAGTAAACCATCAACTATAAACGGATTTGAGTTGTCTTTACCTGTAGCCGTTTGCTCAGGACTAGCCAATTCTTAAAGGAAACATCCTTGGTGAATTGATAACCAATATGGATTTCCACTGCCTTTACCACAAGCCATATACTTATGGGCTAGTCAATTCTTTGAATTTTCACAGAATAAGATCCATGGTGAATTGATGACCATTCAACTCTCAGCAATGAAGCATGGGTGAGTTGAGTACCCTATGGTTTTGAGCAAACCATTACAGCTATCAACAGATTTGATGTATCTTTACCAAAGCCGTACCCTTTGGACTAGCCAACTCTTTGATGGACACAAGTCACATCTGGTGAGTTGAAAACCATCAATAGAGTAACTATACAACAAATCTGCAAACTGTTAACACCTTTTTTTATAATACTAACAAGAAATAAAAATAAAAATATACAACATTTACCCCAAAGAAGTATCAATGGTGACTCCATGCTGTGCTTTCATACCCATTTTGAACTGGATACTTCTCCTTACAGCTTTAACCAATTGCTCAGCATGAGTCATGTCATTGCCACACACATCACAAGGAAC
>LBNU01012549.1:76333-94454 GCA_014162995.1 Artemisia annua
AAGGGTTAACCATCCCAATGTGGACCACTAAGTGTTGAAACCTAGGTCCTTCAAAAGCTTTAGTCAATAAATCTACCACATTTTTATCTGTGTGAATTTTAACCACATTTATCAAATATTTTTCATATGCATCTCTTATAAAGTGGTGTCTTATCTCAATATGCTTTGTCCTATTGTGAAAAACTGGATTTTTAACAATGCATATGGTACTTTGATTATCAATAAAGATTGTGGTGTTCATGAAATTAAACCCATAATCCAGCAACTGATTTTGTATCCAAACTACCTGCCCACAACAATTGGCAGCAGCAACATACTCTGCTTCAGTAGATGAGGTAGCAACAATAGTTTGTTTCTTGTATTGCCAAGAAATCAATCTTCTCCCAAGAAATTGGCAACCTCCAGTTGTGGACCTTCTATCCAAATTTGCACCAACATAGTCACTATCACTATAGGCTTCCAACTTGAAAGGGGACTCTCTTGGGTACCAAAGACCTAGATAAGGCTGGCCTTTAAGGTACTTGAAGATCTTTTTGACTGCATTCAAGTGAGAAGTAAGTGGGGTAACTTGATGCCTTGAACAAGCACTTACAGCAAATGTAATGTCAGGCCTAGAAGCTGTCAAATACATCAAAGAACCAATCATAGATCTGTATAGGTGAACATTCACAGCTGGATCTGATTCAATGTTGTTCTTTGGTTTAGGAGCTTCATAAGGTGTAGTGGCAGTTCTGACACTTTCCATACCAAACTTTGTCAAAATGTCTCTCACATATTTCTCCTGATGGATAAATATGCCATCTGGTTTCTGCTGAACCTGTAGACCCAAGAAGAAAATAAGCTCCCCCATGGCACTCATCTAAAATTCACCCTTCATTAAGTCTTCAAATTCCCTGCACCAAGCTTCTTTGGTGGATCCAAAGATAATATCATCCACATAAATTTGCACAAGTATAATATCCCTTGAATCCTTCTTTAGGAAGAGTGTTTTGTCAATGGCACATCTCCTATAGCCATGCTCCAGCAGAAACTTTGAGAGCCTAGCATACCATGCCCTTGGTGCCTGATGTAAGCCATAAAGAGCTTTGACCACCTTATAAACATATTCAGGGTGATCTGGATCTTCAAAAACTTTGGGTTGAGTGACATAAACTTCTTCTTCAATTTCACCATACAAGAATGCACCTTTGACATCCATCTGATACACAGTAAATCCTTTTAAGATGCATAGGCCAAGAAAATCCTTATGGCCTCAACTCTAGCAACAGGTGCAAAAACTTCATCATAATCTATTCCCTCTTCTTGCCTGAACCCCTGAGCCACCAATCTTGCTTTGTTTTTGACAACTATACCTCTTGCATCTCTTTTGTTCTTCAAGATCCATTTTGTCCCAATAGCATACTTCCCATCTGGTAAAGGAACCAATATCCAAACCTGCTGATGCTTGAATTGTTGCATTTCCTCTTGCATTGCCTCAAGCCAACTATTATCTGCAAGGGCTTGGGGAACACTGGTTGGTTCCATTTGAGAGAGAAAACAAGCAACCAAACAATGTTGAAAGTCTGTATGATTGTCTCTCTGCTGTTGGGATACATAAGACATAAAAGCAACTTCTCCATACTTTGTCTTCTTCACAGTGCTTCTAGTATGAACCGGATCTTTAGGATCACCTATTATATTCTCCATTGGATGATTAGTGTGAATCCTTTTTGTTGCATTGGGGTTGACATCAATGGTTTTGTCAAGATTGGTCACATGGGATTCATAGTCAGTATCATAGGAAGAGGAAGTGAAGATGCCAGCTTTGGGTTGGTGATTACCAAGATCTGAAGGACTTGGAAAACGTGTATAAGGCTCACCAAAGTCTGTGGACACACGAGTAGAAATAGGAGTAGAAACTGATGGAGCATCAGCAGTAAAGAGGTTATCAGTAGAAACAGGAGTACTGTCAGTAGAACTGTCAGCAGAATCCTGATTTCCACTGATTGCTTGTGCTGATTGTCTCAGAAGTGCTTCAGCATCATTTGTAATCTTTGCACCCAGTTTCTCAGCTTCTTGAGTAGCAGCATGTTCTTGTGTCATGAGCTTAGCAAGATCCTCTGCATAGTATGACTCATCTTCATCTTTCTCAGAAGTATCTTTTGCACTGTTTCCTACAAAATGCTTAGGAGGAATTGAAGGTACAACAATAGTTAGTTCATCAAACTCAGACTCATCCTCTGAGTCTTCATCCTGTAAACCTGCATTGTTAGATGGAGCATCTCTTGTACCTGCAGATTGATTAGCAACAAATCTAGTATACCCCAAAGAATCAGTTAAGTAATCCAGGTCAAAGTACCAAGCATGACCATGACCTTGTACATTAGGTTTGTCTTCTAGGTATCTTAGATTAAGAGTCTCCTCTATCCTTTTAGTTTTCAAGTTATATACCCTATAAGCCTTACTATGAGATGAATATCCCACAATGTATCCCTCATCAGCTTTGCCATCAAATTTCCCAAGTGGGTCACTGGTGTTCAAAATGGTCACTTGACAACCAAAAGGTCTAAGGTAATGAACAGAAGGAACTTTCCCTGTCAAAAGTTCATAAGGTGTTTTTGTGTGAGGACTAGTGATAGATACCCTGTTTAGAACATAGCAAGCAGTGCTTACTGCTTCAGTCCAGAACATTGTGGGTAACTTAGAGTCTGCAAGCATGGATCTTGCTGCCTCTATTAAGGTTCTATTCTTCCTCTCAGCAACCCCATTTTGTTGTGGGGTTCTGGGATTGCTATAGTCTCTTTTTATCCCCTTTGAATTACAAAATTCTATTAACACCACATTTTTGAACTCAGTTCCATTATCACACCTTATTCCTTTAACCTTTTTATTAAGTTGGTTTTCAACTAGGGTAATAAAATCTTTTAAAATTGGAGATGTTTCATCTTTAGTTTTCAAAAAGAATACCCAGCAAAACCTGCTATAATCATCAGTGATAACTAAACAGAAATACTTATGATCAATACTTCTCACTTGAGTTGGACCAAAAAGATCCATATGAAGCAGCTGAAGTGGATCTGTGATATTGCTCACTGCTGTAATGGCTTTGTAAGAGGCTCTGTGTTGTTTTCCTTTGTTGCAGGCAACACAATTGTGTTCATTGGTGAAGACCTTGGAAGGAAGGCCTTGAACAAGACCAAGTTTAGACAGCTTGTTGATGGTCTTGAAGTTCACATGAGCCATCCTTCTATGCCATTTGGTAGATTCATCCAAGGAAGCTTTAGCCACCAAACATGTTAGATCACTGTCAGGTTGTACCTCATTTAAGTTGAATGTGTACAAATTATTGCTTCTGGGAACCCTCAGCAGAATTGGTGTATCTGCTGGAAGTTGGAAGTCTTTGTTGAGTACCAGACATTCATCTTCTGAGAAGAAAACTTTGTTCTTTTTATCACAAATTTGTGACACTGAGAACAAATTGAAGTGCTGCAGTTCCTTCACATAAAGTACATTTTCAAAATCCAGCATGGGTGTTCTGATAGTTCCTTTTCCTGTGATTCTACCATTTCCTCCACCAAAGGTCACATTTCCTCCACTTGCAATGGGTATAAAGTTAATCATCTTTTCTCTGTTTCCTGACATGCTCCTTGAACAACCACTATCTACTATGCCAACTTCTTTACTTAGTAATGGATGATCCTACAATAAAAAAAAAAATATACAAAATATAAGTACACTTTGGAGACTCAAGTCATTACTGACTTGAGCCTGCCTTGTGGATCATAAGAAGTAGGCCATGTAGATGTATAAGATCCACCATTGTTCTTGGATCTTCTTTGATAATTAGATCCCCAGTTAGTCCAAGAACAACCTGCTGAGGGCTTAACAGCAGTATCCCATGGTCCCCCCAACCCATATACATAGGTTGATAATAACTAGGCCAATAACCATTCTTATAATAAGACGAAACAGATCGAGTGAATGGTCTTGCAACATGTCTTTTCCTATATGATGAAAAAGTTCTATCAGCAGAAACTGAAGCATCAGCAGATGCTGATTTATCAGCAGTATTGTATCTGCTGGTAGATTGAGTTGCTTGTGGAATATAAGCAGGTATGTCATCAACACGTTTCCACATTTGTCTAGTTGTCTTAGCACAATCACCCATTCTTTGCTCATGAAACTTACAATCCTTAATTAAATGAGATTTGCTTCCACACACAAAACATTTCTTCTTTCTAGAAGATTTATCAACAAAAGAAGTTCTATTGAAAGCATTCAAACCACAAACATTAACAGAATTGTTTTTGACAGAATTAACATTATTGTTTTGCAAAGAATTAAATAACAAGTCTTCAGTAGAAACTGTCTTTGAATGAGATTCATCAGCAGCAACTCCTAGAGGCTTGTTTGAGGACTTGGGTGAAGGCTTGAAAGAGGTCTTGGGAAGGTCTGACTTATCACTTGAATCACAGCTTTCATAGGCAGTAGACCCTTTGTCAGAAGACTTGTCACTGCAAGAGACAGAGTCAGCATTATTAGTAACAGGGTCAGATAAGTCACTTGACTTTTTGCCATATAAATGATGTGATCCATCAAAGTCAACTGTAATTGATAGGTCAATGGGCATATGTTCACCTCTAATGGGACCAGGGACAGCATGTAAGGTGCCTTCTTTAACATAGTTTGCTAATCCTGCTGGTGTAGTTTTTCTACTGTCATCCCTAGCTTCTAATCCTACATATTTCTTAAAACCTAATCCTATACTAGAATTTACAGTTTGAGTACCATACAAACTTCTAGCTAAATTATCACCTGATATTAACCACTTCTTATGTGTAGCTATTTCAGTATCTAGCTTCTCTTGAAGAACTTGTTTATCAGATTCTAAATTAGCTTTTAACTTCTTAGTATAGATTAACTCATCTTGAGCACATTTTAATTCCTGTTTTAACCCTTTTATTTCCTCCTCATAAGCAACTTGATTCTTCTGAAACCAAATCTTTTGTTTTTCTACGATTTTTAGACCATGTTTATATGACTCAAGGTCTTTATAACACTCATTATATTTAGGTTTCAATTCATCATATTGTTCTTTAAGTTCATTATATCTTACACTACAACCAAACACACAGTTATGTACCTGAGAAATGCCCATAAGAGCAAATTGATCATGAACATCCTCTGAAGTACAGCTTGCCAGCAGTCCACTCTGATCACTATCACCATCACTTCTCTCATGAGCCTTCCAGTCAACATGATCATCCAAAGTGATCAAGGCTGTGGGATATCCAGTTTTGGCAGTATCAACTTCCCCTTGTTTCTGCTGATAGGTAGAATACCTAACCTCATCAATAGATTTCCTGTCCTTGCATTCTCTGGAGAAGTGACCCAGTTGACCACAAGTGTAGCACTTGACCTTCCTTCTGTCAAACCTAGCTGAATCCCTGCCATGGAAACCAAACTTCCTCCCAGCCTTTTTCTCAAATCTCTTGATGCTCAATGAGAGCATAGCCACCTGCCACTTCAAGTTCAACTCTTCCATATCCAATGGATCCACCTGTTCAAAGTCCTCATAGGAGAGTTGCTGCTGAGATTCACAATCAGCAACAAAAGAGTGAAGTACATCTTCCAACACACTACCAGAAGAATGTGATTTGGTTGGTGTGTATGAAGATGATGCAGATGAAATTGGACTTGAACTAGGAGGCATTATATTGGATGTAGAACCAACAAAAGCTGAGTAATTGGGAGTTGTTGAACGAATAGGACTTTTGACATCTGGTTAAAGAGTTTTGAGCTTGTTGTATAAATCATCAAAACTCATCATGTCCAATCCACCCTTAGCTTTGAGTGCAATACTTACTTGAAGCCATGATGGAGGCAAGGATCTTAAGAATTTAGCATTGCAATCTTCATTGTCTGGTCTTGCCTTCAGCTGATTCAATTGACTCAGAATCTTATGAAATTTGTCATAACCCTTGTGGATACCTTCTTCCTCAGTGATCTGAAACTCTTGAAACTGCTGCTTCAGCATTGACTTCCTCATCCTTCTTGACTCATCATTCCCACCAAATCTAGCTTTAATTGCCATCCAGAGATCCTTTGCATCAGACATGAAGTGAAAATCATCCAAATGATCTGGAGGTATAGCTTGAAGAAGAATAGTTCTCACTTTATTTTCCCTCTGAAGAGCAAGAACCTCTTCAGCAGATGTAGGATCAAGATAGTATATTCTACCATCTGCATCAGTGCCAGTCCTCTTTGGACTGTTACCTTTAAGGACCACCTTCCAAAGATTATGATCAATGTTGGTAATCCAATTCTGCATCTGCTTTGCCCAGAGTTCATACTCTTCTTTCTTAAGGTACGGGAATTTTGCATTGCTGTTAGAGAGAGTGAGGTGATGAAGGGATGATGTGTTTTGATTGTGTGTTGTATCTGACTCAGCGTCAGATCCAAACATGATGTAAAGTTGTGTTGTTGAAGAGTGTTTAAAGAATTGATGTTCTCAGTATCAAAGAGACTCTCCCGAGGCTCTGATACCACTTGTTGAATCTATATATCCTTGATAGATCTTGTAGCTCTCGTTGATCGTTAGCAGTGTCTATGTAATCATAAACACTCTAATAGAGAATCTCCAAAGCTTGTATTCTAATGCAGAAAACAAATATAAACATAAACAATGAATACTAAGAACATTTAATCCTCTATGGATTATATATATTAATAACTTGTAAACTCGTTCGTTACATTGAACATAAACTTGTGTTCCTTTTATAGACAAGGAACCCTAACCTAAACCGTTTCACAAGAAACGTATATTCTATAAACTTTAAATGATATGCATTATCTTTTCCTAATATTACTCGTGCATATCCTAACTACATTACATAATGCGCGGTTTAACTATATCCGCAGAAACTAAATATGTTGAAACTATGTCTTCAGCAGTATTGCATCTTCAGCAGAATATGTGTCTTCAGCAGTTCCATCAGCAGTAACCATCAGTAAAATTCTCACTTAGCAGAATTCCCAACACTACTGTATAAAATTACGAGTGGATTAGTAGCAAATTTTTTATGTATAAAATTAAAAATTAAGGATGGAAGAAGTATATGAACGTTATATACTTCAAAAGCAGCTTAAAACACAAATTTTCATGTTACAACTGAAATAATATTTTTAGGTATTCATGCTTGGACGTTGAAGGCATAAAAGAAGAAATAGGTAGGTTAGGGTGATAAAATGGGACTAATATGGCTGTGTTTCAGGGCTGAAGTGGGGACTAAAATGGACCGGTTTTAAAGTTGAAATAGAAGTGGGATTGGGGCCTGAGATGAATGTGTTTGGATGCTGATATGAGGGCTGAAGTGGGTATTGAAAGGGGCTGAAACGGGTAACTTTCGATAGCTTTGGCCAATGAAATGGACCCTCATCTCCAAAAGCAAACACCTTGACTTTGAAACAGAGGTGGTAACTGGATTGCTCTTTCCCAAAAGATTGGTATATAGTGTTCAAATTATCAGTTATTCAATTTTTTGGTTCTTTTTGACAACATTTTGAAGCCTAACCTGAAAATGGTTTGCAGAGATTAAAAGGTGCTAAAATTAATAATGTTGAGTGTACATGTCTCAAAAATTTGGAAACGGAGATGGTTAAATTATCTACGACCGAAAATCAAGCACAGGGGTTCCTCAGAAGAAGACACCATAATATGAAGCCTCTGTATTAGTATAGGCATCAGGTTTGTTTCTAAATCTTTATCTATCTGTTATGTGCTTATGAGAGTCGTACCTATGTTGGTGAAACTTGGTTGATAGTGGTTAGGCTACATCTATGATATGTCAAATAAGTTAAGTTACAACCTCTAACTTAGGATGAGGCAGGTTAGAAGGGCTTAAAGTTATCCATAATGTATCGAGATGCATAATCAGCGGGGATATCGCTGTAAGCAATAACAGACCTTGCAAGTATGACAAACAGTGAATATTGAGTCATTGCTTAAATTTATTTGATGTTAGTGTTAACAGCCCTTTCTTTGTTTGGATCTCAAATTTAGAAGAAACAATAACTATAGTTTCTACAAGTTCTTATTGTCTAACGTGTGTGTGGACCAACAAACTTGAATGGGCATTTGATAACCTTATGATCTAAATCAAATGCTAAATGATTTTCTTTCATGTTTGCAGACATTCTCAAACACTGTTGAAAAAAGGCAAAATTGTGGAACTGATTAAAGTTATGGATGGCTTTGGTTGCATCTCTAATACGTATGTATCCTCATTTTACTGTTCATGTATGTATCTTCACGAGTCACACACTTTTTCGATCATAAGATTAGCCCATTAATATTGGTCATTTGTTACATAACATGTATGGCTTCAATTGATATTGCCCACTTTTGTGTGTAAATGAATAAATGTTTGTTTCGAAATAGCAAAATCTATCACATCTACTCATCCCTTGGATAAACTATGAATGAAATCAAGAATCACAGGCGTAAGTCAACACCTTGGTACAGTGACCATAACTCTAATATAAATTGAAAGAATCGGTATTTGGTTATAAGTGGCTGATCGACCAACTTGAATAGATCTATAATTTCACGAAAGTAAGTGGAGAACGCTGGTCCTTAACTATGATTGAATACCAGTGTTTAAAAACATACATAACAAAGTATCAACGTAATTGAATACCAGTGTTTAAAAACATACATAACAAAGTATCAACGTACTTCCACTAAACATAAACATAGCAATAAAACGGCCACACCGCAGCATCGCGCGGGCTAATTTGCTCGTTTATAATAAATTTGAATCATTTTTAAATTTATTATAAATAACTAAAATCATATTTAATTAATTTATAACATTTTGAAAATTTATAATTAGTTAAAATTGTGTCTAAATCTTTAGTGACAACATTTCTCGCGACAACATGTTGTCACGAAAGGTTTAGGCGGCAAATTTCCCCCTAAATCACCAAATTCTTTAGTGACAACATTTATCGCGACAACATAAGTTGTCGCTACAAGTTTAGGCGGTAATTTTTCCCCCAAAATTTTTTTGTCCCAAAACTTATAGTGACAACATGGTTGTCACGAAAGATAAAAGTCAAGAGTCAACAATATCAAAAGCTTTTAGTGACAACACTGTTGTCACTACAAATCAAAATGTTGTGGTTATAAAATATAGTCAAAATTTATAAACCGGAATGCCTCTATTTTGTCCTGTAGTGATTCTTTTGTGACAACATGTTGTCACAAAAAGAAAAAATGTTGTCGCGAAAAGTTTTGGTCAAACATGGTTGCCAAAATACAAAATTTTTGTCGTTTAGTGGACTTGTCGCGACAACATGTGTTGTCACGAAAAAAAATTCGTCACAATAGGTCTAAAATGGTGTAGTGGCTGTTGATACGAGCAACTTAAGTCAGAGCTATACGTTTTTTGAAGGAGACAACTTGATGGGCATATTAGACTCCGTGAAAGCAGATGTTAAGATTGTGCCTTCTGCTAACGGAGGAAGCGTATTCAAGCAGAAAATCACCTACAACTGCAAAGACGATGAAAAGCCATCTGCCGAGACTCTTAACTTTAAAAAGAATTGTACGAGAAAACTTTCAAGGCTATGGAGGCTTATGCCGTTGCCCATCCTGAAGAATTCTAATTTGTCATAATGAACCTGATGTAATAATGGACAATAATAGTCCAGCTTCACTATATAGTACCATGTTTCCAACCAATGTGTTAAAGAATACTATTTATAAGTGAGTCCGAATTTAATCTTTCTATACTATCATACTGCGTAGTTATTTCCTTAAAATAACTCCTAACGTTTTGCTCACCTTTAGTTAACTTTCCAGAGTTTTTGTACAAGTTTACGTGTTAGAAATACAACATATATATTACTAGATCAGCATGTAGGTTATTCGGTAAACCAAACAATGAGTCATCATCCCACCAAAAATTTCTTTAGAAAATGACATCGCTTGTCCATCCACCATAAAACCAATGATTCCAAAAGGAACCCTTGGCGAGGTCTGGTGTTTCAATAGAGTCGAGCCAAGCAAGCTAGACAACTTTAGGCTAGTTCCACCAGCCACTTGGGATTTTATGGTTTGAATATGAATTGCAATAACTTAAGACTGATAGTAATAAGATCACACCCAACACCGTCACATCAGCTCTAACTCGACTTTTTTTCTCTTAGACCAAACACTTGTAGTAAGAGGACCACACTCACAACCAAAAACGTACCTCACAAAATTAAATATAAACAAAAAGCACACTTACAAACAATGCAAACAATTCTCTTCAATTCATTCGGTCCACTTTCGGATCAAAACATTGCAATTCAAGAGGGAGGACGCGTGCCTTTTGGTTCTAATAGCAAGGCGGATCAAACCATTTGGGTAGACTGATCGAATGGTTCGGTCTTATTACGTTCAGCCTAAGTTATTGAAAATAAGAACCAAAGTGGTGAACTTTGGGACTTAATGGTGACGTTTCGTCCCTCCTATGTATGGACTATTATGGTAACTCGAGTTATTAATTAAATGTTAAAAAAAGTGTAAATATAGAACCATTTTATCACACGAGGCTTTATCCAGCCCGTGCGATGCACGGGCTTTTGATTGAACAATTATGTGTTTTTACGTAATGTTGGCAGACGCTATGTAATTAGTTATATGTATTGTATTGTATTTATTTTAGCTGATTTGATTGTGATGTTATCATAACTTTTGTATTTAAATTAGTTTATTTATATTAAAAGTTACAATTAAATAGTCTTTTCACATTAATCTTTTAATATGAATAAGTTACGTAAACCATTTTTTGTCTATTTATTTGGCACTTTTGTCATAGTGAGTTATAAAACCGTAAGGCTTTACGAACCCGTGCGTCGCACAAATTGTATCTAGTGGTTGATTGCGTAATGTTTGAGATATAATTGTTTTAAAAAATGGTTTAAAGTATAGGAATGAGTTTTATCATTGCAACACAAAATACAAAGGATTCGTAGCTCCATAATCACTACAGAATTAGACTTCATTATTTGATTGTATGTCTCTTTTCAAAACCTTGGAGCAAAATATACTCTATCTCTGTCTCGTTTTTATTCATAAGTTAAGTTTGAAACCTGATAAAGAAAAATGTTGACCCATTTATTATGACATTTTAGAACATGGACTTTGGTTTAAATAATCTCGTACGCCTTCAAAAGTACATTTTTCGTATCTCTTGCATTATATTATCAACACTGATAAGGTTGGATATAAGCAGTGGCGGAGCCAGAAAAATTGTATATAGAGGGTACTTATATGCTTAAGTCGGATAGTCGGTTTCAACTAATAATCTTCAACACGGGTCGGATATGGTTGGCCCACACTTTTGTTTTCATAATATATAAACTCATAGAAACTAATAAGATGAGATATTATTGATTAAGAATTAATACAAAAATGACAACAGAAATAACGAACTGCAAACAGTTTAGTAAAGAAAAAAATTATAAGAAAAATTCGTATTTTATTTTCAACAACTTCAACTTGTCAAATAGGATTAGAAGAAAAATCCCAAAAGTATAAAGAATCATTACTTCCGAAAAACTAACAGGAGATGTATGTTAATCTTTATTGGAAAAAATAAAAATAAAAAAATAAAAAAAGATGAGGTTATTAGGGTTCGTTTGTTAGGACGAATAAATGTTAAATGAATGGAATGACCGATGTAATGGAATAAGTGGTGTAATGTAATGAGTCATTACCATTATTTATCATGTTTGGTTTGTTTGATAAGTGTTGAGAAAAAAAGGACTCATCTGATATTTGATGGTATCCATAAGGACTAACTTGGTATGTTTGATATTTCAGTTATAGTCCCTTTGGATCTTTGAGGAGTTATGATGGTTGGAAGTGCTCAAATGTTCAAAGATAAGAGGCAGTGGCAATAAGTAGAAAACACGGAAGGACTATTATGCTAATATTGGAGGACTGGATTGCAATTGGTGTTGACTTATACTTCCCGTTTAATTGTCTTCATCTGATATAACATTTTAGCCTTTTCCTTGTCCTCTCTCCAGAAAACGACCTTTGGTCTCTCTACATATCTGCTGGTCTCTTTCTTGTGATTGCATCTAGTATCTATCTACTCTCTTATATTTTGCCATTGTATACTTGATTGAGATCAAGTGGTTAGTGTTTCTGTTTGAGAACAGTTGGTTACCTGGTGTTTATAATCTTGGTTTTATTANTGATGGTATCCATAAGGACTAACTTGGTATGTTTGATATTTCAGTTATAGTCCCTTTGGATCTTTGAGGAGTTATGATGGTTGGAAGTGCTCAAATGTTCAAAGATAAGAGGCAGTGGCAATAAGTAGAAAACACGGAAGGACTATTATGCTAATATTGGAGGACTGGATTGCAATTGGTGTTGACTTATACTTCCCGTTTAATTGTCTTCATCTGATATAACATTTTAGCCTTTTCCTTGTCCTCTCTCCAGAAAACGACCTTTGGTCTCTCTACATATCTGCTGGTCTCTTTCTTGTGATTGCATCTAGTATCTATCTACTCTCTTATATTTTGCCATTGTATACTTGATTGAGATCAAGTGGTTAGTGTTTCTGTTTGAGAACAGTTGGTTACCTGGTGTTTATAATCTTGGTTTTATTAATAAAAGTGTTTTAGAATCCTTAGATTCAGTTTTTCTACATGGTATCAGAGCCAGGTTGCTCTAAAAAATCCTTTTTCAAAAATTAGGGTTTCGTAAAATTTGGGGATTTCTAAAATTCATTTTTATTTTTTCAATTAACTTGTGATAATCGATATATCTGGTGATTTGGTTACAATTGGAAGTGGTTCTGGTGACTTGCCCTAATTCCGAAAATTAGGGTTTGGTGGATCATGGATCTTGGTTCTGGGTTCGTGCTGTGTTTCTGTTATATCCTTAGACTAAGTGAATCTAGGGTATAGTAGGGTTGTCATTCCGTTGATGATTGTTATTGCGTGCTCTGTAACACCTCTCACACTCTTTCTTTAATTTCAGTTCTTTATTTCTTGTTTAGCTTGACGGGGAGTAGGAGTTGAGGTTATTGGAAGTTGATATTGTTTTGTGATTGTGGTATTGGTGCTGCTTATCTGTTTTCTTTTAATTGGTTTGATTAGTTGTTGCTTCTTTATTGTTGTTGTGCTTGTGTTTGCTATTTGTTAATAATGTCTGTTCATGGTTATACTGATGATGAATTTGAACCTGATAATAATGTTACTTTAATCAGCAAACTGGACTTAAGTCACCCATTACATTTGCATCCTAATGATTCAGCTTCCTTAACTGTTGTTTCTATAAAACTTAAAGGAATTGAAAATTACAATGTTTGGTCATGTGCTATGCTCATAGCCCTTGAGGGTAAAAATAAAACTGGATTTATTGATGGTACATGTAGGAGATCTAATACTGATTTGGGTAGACAATGGGACAGGGTTAATTGATGAGACGAAAAGTGTTGCGCTTTTAGAGGGTCATTTAAGCCCTAATTCGTATAAATGTGATCAAATATTGCCCTAAATCGTTCCTTTTGTCATTTTAGGTACTTTTGAGAGGAATTCTGGAAAACATGCATATTCGGACATTTTTGGAGCATAAAAGTGAAGAAAACGACAAAGTCTCAAAAGTTGAAGATTTACAACCTGACGGCGTCAGAAGTCACAAGGTAACGCCGTTAGAAAGCCGTGACAAAAGAGTGGAAATCAATTTTCAAATGACGGGCCAGAGGATTTAACACCTGACGCCGTCAGGTGTTAGGAAAAGTAGGCCATCAGGTTATATTTTAAAGAGTGATGGCCCAGAAGATTTATAATCTGACGCTGTCAGGTAGGCTGTCACCCTTTGCCGACAGAAAATCAGCCTATAAATATAACATTATAACTTCACTTTTGTTAAGCCCCAAACCCTAAGTCCGACTCTAAGGTTAGGGTAGGTGTTTTTCCAGCAACTTAGAGGTTCCGAATCACTCCATAAACATCTTTTAATGATTTGTTTATTGATTCAATCTTATGTTATGTCTTCAATTATCATTATTGTTGATTGCTCTTCATTAATTATGCTTTGCTAAATCACCTTGTGTCTACTTATGATTGTGTGAAACTTGTATATAATCAATTAGATCTTATTGATTTCTTGTTGATGTTTGTGTCTATCTTCATCAATGAGGGCTTGTTGATGTGTGTGTCTAACTCCATCAATTAAGGCGTGACAACTTCAATAGATCTAGTTTGTTTAGTTTATAATTCTTGTTTCCTATTGATTCTTGTTTTGATTGAATGTTCCATCGATGTTAGGCTTAAGAAAACTGGCCAACCTCCTTTATGGTAACGTGCTTGAACGTCTTAAGAAACATGTAGTCGAGGCATACTAGGCTATTAAGGTAGTATTTAACGCATGAGCCACTGTTTACAATCCCTATGGTTATGTAGTGCATGGCATAGGAGGAGATAAGAGCTCATAGAATTGGAGAGATATGTATGCCACTCCATGAGTTATTAGGAATACACCCGTCAATTAAAACAAGGTTTACAGTCAATAGGTAGAATTTGATAGCTAGCAAGGAGTAATACATCATAGGTAGACATGCTTCACTTCCCTTGTAGAACCCTAGTTTACTTTCCTACACAATAGTTTAAGTAGTAGCTTTTGGGTTAGTTGATTAGCAACTAATTCCGCCCCTTCTTCCAAAACCCGAGATCTTTACTTGCTTTCCATAAAACATAAAAATACAAAAAGAATTATCCCTCATCTCTAAACCTAGTAGATAAATTTCAATCCTAACGAACACTATTCTTTGAGTTGAACGATCAATCCCCCGTACTTACCACTTCACTATACTACATCGGTCAGGTACACTGCCTGGTGGGGTTGTAAGCCTCTTGAGATCCCTCGAGAGGTAAAACCTGTTATAAGGTTGCAAAACCACGCATCAAGTTTTTGGCGCCGCAACCCGGGGAGTAGTTATTGCTTAGGTTGAAAATTTATTTTTATTAGGTCTACTCACAAGATTCCTATCAAGAGAGATTTTTTCTTTTCATTTTGTAGCTTTCTCGTAGTTTATCTTTTCTTTGCGATTTTATTTGTAATTTGCTTCAAATGGACTTTTCACTTAGACTTCTAAGATTGCAAGATAAGGTTGATTGGCTAGAACACCAAGGAGTTCAAAATACCTCATTTAGAGACACCTATGAATCATATGGGCTTTCACCTAGGATAGATTCTTATGAACAACCTCCATGTTTAGGATCTCATTTTAGTGAAGCTAATAGGAAAAGCGACCTAGTTTACCAAGGAATTGTGGATAGAGCAGTAGCAATGAACCATAAGTTGGATGAAGCACTAGGTTTGCTTTTATCACTACCTAAGAAAAAAATTGAGGAGGATTTAGCCGAGCATGATCACATTGATCAAAAAGACCTAGGTTTTATGATCGATGGGCAATTTGAATATAGCAGTTGTGATCCTTATGATTCGGATATAGAAGTTGAGATGCCTAGAGAAGCACTTGAGATACTTGGGAGAATGCTTAGGATAGATTCTACTAAAACACATGATGAGGATATAGGTGATCTTGAAACGTGGAATGATGAGGTAAATAACATAAGCCCACAAAATACTCAACCATCATTTGAGGCACCCACACCGCCCGTGACTTACTCGGAAGAAGTAGAAGAGACTTTAGGAATCCCGACGGAGGTAGAACCTTTGAACCAAACAAAACTAGAGGATATAGGTTTGAACACTTGTAATGATAACCTTACTCTTAGTTCTAGGGAATTTCCTAGTGTTGATAAACCGGAACCTCAACCTTTACACAACTTTTCATCCTTAGATTTACATCTAGGAGACAAAAGGGGAACCGACCCACCCATCAACCAATATTTTCCGGGTAGTTTTAGGATGAAGGAAGCCATTCACTCACCCCCTTCACCTCACGTGGCATATTTCCACCTTAAGGGTGTGTATCACTACTTCCACCCGCACTTAATTCTAAGTGTAGGGAAAACCTCCCCTATTTCCGTTAAATAAGGGTAGAGTCAGGCTCGTGACTCGAACAAAAACAAGCGCTTATTGGGAGGCAACCCAAGTTTTATTTGTTTGATTGTTTGTTTATTTGCTTTTATTTGATTCCGTATGTGTTTATTTTTCTTATTGTTTATTGTTCATGTATCAAATATGAAATTGTAAAAATGCTTTATTTTGTTTTTAACTTCGTCTTAACTACATATAAAGGTATTTTGCAAAAGATAAGTGTAAGGGAAATCTAAATTTGTTTTTAAGAACAAGATTGAACATGAACGATAACAATAAGATATAAGCATGCATATTAGTATTTGTTTGAGTCAAATGCTTGTATCGAGTCATAATGATGTTTTGCAGGATTTCCCGGAATTAAGGTATAGGTTTTACCAGAAATTTTCCGGAAACTTAACATGAAAAATCTATCAGATCAATCCTGACGGCATCAGGCCCTACAACCTGACGACGTCAGGTATAATTTTTTGAAATTTTTGAAAGTTTTGTTTTTCAACCGGAATCATTGGAAGTTTTTATTAAATCTTTAACTTATAAACTCCAGGAATCTGCAAAACATTCATTCCACAAGCATTATATCTTTAATTGTTTTATTTTTATTTCTAAGTCTGGAATTACATCTAGTTGTGAGTTGTCTTTGTTCGGTTTGATGCTTTGGTTTTTCTTGTTTGTTTTTCAGGTTAACAGGTTATTTTAGACAAGGAGATGATTATTATTTTGGAAGGGAAGCTTTGAGCGCTCGTCTTTCTTGGAAGAAGATCTAACCATGTTACTTCACTATCCACATCAAACGATTCAGGGGAGTATTTGATTTCATTCTTTCATTTTATTTACTTTTACATCTTTTATTATGTGTTTATTTTTCTTATTGTTTATTGTTCATGTATCAAATATGAAATTGTAAAAATGCTTTATTTTGTTTTTAACTTCGTCTTAACTACATATAAAGGTATTTTGCAAAAGATAAGTGTAAGGGAAATCTAAATTTGTTTTTAAGAACAAGATTGAACATGAACGATAACAATAAGATATAAGCATGCATATTAGTATTTGTTTGAGTCAAATGCTTGTATCGAGTCATAATGATGTTTTGCAGTATTTCCCGGAATTAAGGTATAGGTTTTACCAGAAATTTTCCGGAAACTTAACATGAAAAATCTATCAGATCAATTTTGACGGCGTCAGGCCCTACAACCTGACGGCATCTGGTATAATTTTCTGAAATTTTTGAAAGTTTTGTTTTTCAACCGGAATCATAAGAAGTTTTTATTAAATCTTTAACTTATAAACTCCAGGAATCTGCAAAACATTCATTCCACAAGCATTATATATTTAATTGTTTTGTTTTTATTTCTAAGTCTGGAATTACATCTAGTTGTGAGTTGTCTTTGTTCGGTTTGATGCTTTGGTTTTTCTTGTTTGTTTTTCAGGATAACAGGTTATTTAGACAAGGAGATGATTTTTATTTCGGAAGGGAAGCTTTGAGAGTTCATCTTTCTTGGAAGAAGATCTAACCATGTTACCTCACTATCCACATCAAACGATTCAGGGAAGTATTTGATTCCTTTCTTTCATCTTATTTACGTTTACATCTTATATTTGAACATTGGGGACAATGTTCGGTTTAAGTGTAAGGGGGGTAAATGAAGGCACCGTTGAGAATATACTTACGCTTGATGTTTTGCTTTTTTTGATAGTAAATTTGTAATAAAACCAAGAGAAATATTTGTTAGGGCAATTTTAGCGCCAATTTAAAATTTTTTACAACATTTAGAAGTGAAACCTTTATCTTAATGAGCGTCTCATGGATAGGAAATTGTATGACTAGCACAAAACCATACCGCTAAAAATTTTTCCACCCCAAATATGTGAGGTTCGCCCCTAGAATTGGTAGGAAAAGCATCCATCTTTGGTGCTATGATGTGAGTACCGGTAGTATTTAGATTCTAGAACTTGCGTTAGGACCATCTCAAATCCACAAGTGAGACTACATTCGTGTAGTTAAGATCTACTACATGATAAGAGGCATTAGGATTAACCCATTGTTTTACACCCGTG
>LBNU01012549.1:107282-130728 GCA_014162995.1 Artemisia annua
AAAAAAAAAAAAAAAAAAAAAAAAAAAAAAAAAAAAAAAAAAAAAAAAAAAAAAAAAAAAAAAAAAAAAAAAAAAAAAAAAAAAAAAAAAAAAAACGCAATCCCAAACACACTCGTAAGCAGTTTTGACTTATGAGTGTCTGAATGTATATATGCATAAGATGTTTAAATGTGCAATGCCAAAAACCCCATAATAAAAAACCAACTTATTAACGTATATCATGGAGGGCTAGTGATTTATCGGGTTATATGGGTCTTGGGCTGTGGTCTTTAAAGTGACTCGGGTGGGATTATACTCTAGTATCTAGAAAACAATAAAAACTATTCTATGTTATATTAAAATGAGTTTTTCAAAAACAATCGATAGCGACACAAGCATGTCCAATCTACTATCTCCTTCAACTTTAACTTGGTTTTGTTCGATTTAATTCATGTTTTCCTTATGTTACACGACAATCACTATTAAAACACAATGTCAAACACCATATGCGTTTTTAACTGAAATTTTGCTTCAGGTGAAAACACACACGCTCATCTAAACAATGAGGAAAATCAAGAAATCTCACACATCAGATGATTCTTCTTCATTTAGGCGTTTACCAGATGAAATGGTTCTCCAAATTTTAGACAAGTTAATCGATTTGAAAATCTTATGCCTTTGCAAACTTGTTTCCAAACGTTTCAATCAGATAGTCACTCAAGTCAACACCATTTCCTTCACTGCCGTCACTGATCCTGCTGTTGAGATTCACAATCTGGCATCTGAAGCCTCCAATACTGTTGCTTCGATAGGGCCTTTTTGGTCAGCGTATTGCTCTTTGTTGAAGTTTCCGAGAGTGAAATCTGTGCATATCAAACTTCCTTCTTCTGTTGATAGTCTTTTTTTATTTAAGTGGAAGATTAAGTTTGGAAACAGACTTGACTCATTTTTATTTCTGTCACCGAATTATATTTACAATAAGAAGGAATTGTATGTTAATGAAAATGGTCAGGATGAGGTAAATGATGAGTTAATTAGGAAGAAAAGAAAGATTGCAGCACAGTGTTTGTTTGATGTGATGAAAAGGTTACTGCTGATTGATCTTATCAGTTTCCCATTGCTGGAAAAGGTTTCCATTACGGATTCGGATTCGGATAATAGGGGAAAAGTTTCTTTTAGTGGGGGCAAAATTGCTGATGTGAGGAACTGGCTATGTGCACCGTCCGAAACTGTGGAACAGGAGCCAAAGCATGTAGATTTTCCTCGTAGGATGAGTCTATGTTATGTCCCATTGCTGGAATTGCCAGTTTCAGGGTGCGTCATGAAGGGGGTAAGTCTCATATTAATGTTGAGGGATGATCTACCAGATGACATTGACAGTTTTATGAAGAGTGATGATGTTGAAGATAACGAAGAGGCTGCCTATAGTGAAGCTATAATGCAGATTTTAAAGAAGCACAGGGGTGAGATAGAGAGGCTTGTGTAGTGGAGTATAGATCCTCTTCTTGTAAGTTTTAATTTTGGCATGTTTATCCTTAATTTGCAAGTTTTCTTAAATATTTTCTTTTAATTTTTCTTAATTTCTTGAGGTTGGGTTGCCATTTATCAATTATGCAGTTTGACTGTTTATTGTTTGAGCCAGATGTAATTGGGTTACAAAAGACTAAGATGGGTCTTAGTTATTGTTAAGGCCGTTTATTTTACCAGGGTGGAAGATCCCTTTTACCCAAAAAAAAAGGCCGTTTCAACTTACTATTCCAATTAATTGGGTGAATCCTTTTCCCAATAGCCTAATTAGTCAGGCTTAACATTTGAAGCGATTAATCATGCACCCGGCCTGTAGTTACTGAGATTGAAGCTGGATTGAGGCATTTAACACCTAGCCGTTCATAGGAACAGTAAGGCATTAAGTAAAAGCCTACGTAGAACAACACAAAAAGTGATCTGGTGTACTTGAATGATTTATGCATATATATGGTCGGTGTTAATCATCAATAAAATAAGTAAACAACCAAAAAGGTTACTGTAAAAAAACTTATAATTACAAATATTTGCAATAAGTTCAAATATCGCATTTAATAATTTGCATAAGAAATAGTTTTTCTTGTTAAAATGTGATTTTGTCATCCCCAGTTCTTCAACATACATAGTATGATTAGTATCTATGGAGTTAGAACATGTTTCCTTGTCTAGTGAATCAAGCATAGCCTCCGGTTATCTATTTCACCAGGAAATCGGAACCAAAATTTCAACAATGAAAGGTGAACAGAGGTTATCTTACATCAACCTCGACCCTTAAAAGTTTACATTGGAACTCAAACAATTAACTGAAAGTTGGGTGGATGCTTCATTTCTTTATTCTGTGTAGGAGATTGCTAAACACCTGGTGAATGATGATGTTTATAAAGCTTCATTTTTTTTTTTTTAGCTTTTTTGAATTTTTTGGGTCTCTTATGCTTTTTTAGACCTTTTTAACATCTCATGTGATTGACAGGCTCTTGATCGAGCACAGAGAGAGTCAATCAACTGTCACTATGCTAATGGGTTAATCTATTCTAATTTGTAAGAAACTAAGAATCATGGCCAATGGTCCAGTGCAATGTTGTCTTAATCGAATACTAAAAAAGTAAATAAGTAATGGCAGCATCAAAGGAGGTCATTTCTCTCACAAATGATCCTTCCTGCTGTCCATAATGTTTTTATTTATTATTAGGATAAATAACATGTTTAGTTAATTAGACTGTCTACAAATAACCTATCGATGGTGTATTATTTTCTTTTCTTGATATCTAATTACAAACGAAGCTTTTCCTCATCTTCAAGGTGCATTAATAAGCATTACAGATACACCCTCTTAAACATGAGTGACCATATTGCAACGAAGGCCAATGAAAGATGCATGTGTATCTTGTTTATCAAACAACTTACATCTTTTCAATTAGTTACGGAGGCTTGTGTCAGGTAATCTTTGAGAAGGTATAGCAACTAATGGTTTCCTTTTCTTCGTCACAAATCCAAACTCGTCATAAAGCTCGAATGCTTCATCTTTAGGCAAACTCCACACAAAAGAATGCAAGAGTGATGCCAATATATAAATCAACATCTTCTCCCCAAGGGGGATTCCTGGGCATATTCTTCTTCCTGATCCAAATGGCAAAAACATCAAATTATTTCCATTGTAATCCCATTTGCTTCTCAAGAACCTCTCGGGCTTGAACTCTAATGGATTTGCCCAGTTCTGGGGATCGTGATGAATTGCCCAAACATTCACATAGACGATACTACCCTTTGGAATGGTGTATCCTGCGACCATGCAAGTTTCATCTGGACATCTCTGGATTAGGAGAGGAAGTGGAGGGTGTAGTCTGAATGTCTCCTTGATCACTGCATCTAAATATGTCAATTTGGGTAGATGTGATTCTTCAACAATGTTCATACCGTTAACTGTTGTTAATTCATCCTGAACCTTTCTCATGACACTTAGGTTATGCAAAATCTCTGCCATAACCCATTCGACCATTGTTGATGTTGTGTCTGTTCCCCCGACCACTATGTCCTGTTATTACAGTTAGTAGTATTAGTGTTCTTGTAGCTGTATATAGAACAACAATAATTCTACAGAAACTTACTATTAGTAGGGCCTTTATTTGGTCGATGTTTAAAGACGTTGTAGCATCTTGATGTTCATTAGTGTTGACGTATGTGTCCGAGCGGCCCTCGCCGAAGGACACGTGACTGACCGATCGACAGCCGAAGAAGATAATGTACTCGCGCCGCCATCCCGATTTCACGGGATCTTGTCTGCTGTGGACTCTGACACCTACTGCCTAGGCTAGGCCTTAGGTCTGCGTATCACTGTGCTACTCTAGGACCAGGTATCGAGGTTGAGGTAGTATAAATACCCTCAACCTCATTTATTATTCTCAACTAATTAATCACCTACTTTCACACACATTTATTATCTTATCCCCTCGGTACNTTGTATGTTAATGAAAATGGTCAGGATGAGGTAAATGATGAGTTAATTAGGAAGAAAAGAAAGATTGCAGCACAGTGTTTGTTTGATGTGATGAAAAGGTTACTGCTGATTGATCTTATCAGTTTCCCATTGCTGGAAAAGGTTTCCATTACGGATTCGGATAATAGGGGAAAAGTTTCTTTTAGTGGGGGCAAAATTGCTGATGTGAGGAACTGGCTATGTGCACCGTCCGAAACTGTGGAACAGGAGCCAAAGCATGTAGATTTTCCTCGTAGGATGAGTCTATGTTATGTCCCATTGCTGGAATTGCCAGTTTCAGGGTACGTCATGAAGGGGGTAAGTCTCATATTAATGTTGAGGGATGATCTACCAGATGACATTGACAGTTTTATGAAGAGTGATGATGTTGAAGATAACGAAGAGGCTGCCTATAGTGAAGCTATAATGCAGATTTTAAAGAAGCACAGGGGTGAGATAGAGAGGCTTGTGTAGTGGAGTATAGATCCTCTTCTTGTAAGTTTTAATTTTGGCATGTTTATCCTTAATTTGCAAGTTTTCTTAAATATTTTCTTTTAATTTTTCTTAATTTCTTGAGGTTGGGTTGCCATTTATCAATTATGCAGTTTGACTGTTTATTGTTTGAGCCAGATGTAATTGGGTTACAAAAGACTAAGATGGGTCTTAGTTATTGTTAAGGCCGTTTATTTTACCAGGGTGGAAGATCCCTTTTACCCAAAAAAAAAGGCCGTTTCAACTTACTATTCCAATTAATTGGGTGAATCCTTTTCCCAATAGCCTAATTAGTCAGGCTTAACATTTGAAGCGATTAATCATGCACCCGGCCTGTAGTTACTGAGATTGAAGCTGGATTGAGGCATTTAACACCTAGCCGTTCATAGGAACAGTAAGGCATTAAGTAAAAGCCTACGTAGAACAACACAAAAAGTGATCTGGTGTACTTGAATGATTTATGCATATATATGGTCGGTGTTAATCATCAATAAAATAAGTAAACAACCAAAAAGGTTACTGTAAAAAAACTTATAATTACAAATATTTGCAATAAGTTCAAATATCGCATTTAATAATTTGCATAAGAAATAGTTTTTCTTGTTAAAATGTGATTTTGTCATCCCCAGTTCTTCAACATACATAGTATGATTAGTATCTATGGAGTTAGAACATGTTTCCTTGTCTAGTGAATCAAGCATAGCCTCCGGTTATCTATTTCACCAGGAAATCGGAACCAAAATTTCAACAATGAAAGGTGAACAGAGGTTATCTTACATCAACCTCGACCCTTAAAAGTTTACATTGGAACTCAAACAATTAACTGAAAGTTGGGTGGATGCTTCATTTCTTTATTCTGTGTAGGAGATTGCTAAACACCTGGTGAATGATGATGTTTATAAAGCTTCATTTTTTTTTTTTTTAGCTTTTTTGAATTTTTTGGGTCTCTTATGCTTTTTTAGACCTTTTTAACATCTCATGTGATTGACAGGCTCTTGATCGAGCACAGAGAGAGTCAATCAACTGTCACTATGCTAATGGGTTAATCTATTCTAATTTGTAAGAAACTAAGAATCATGGCCAATGGTCCAGTGCAATGTTGTCTTAATCGAATACTAAAAAAGTAAATAAGTAATGGCAGCATCAAAGGAGGTCATTTCTCTCACAAATGATCCTTCCTGCTGTCCATAATGTTTTTATTTATTATTAGGATAAATAACATGTTTAGTTAATTAGACTGTCTACAAATAACCTATCGATGGTGTATTATTTTTTTTTCTTGATATCTAATTACAAACGAAGCTTTTCCTCATCTTCAAGGTGCATTAATAAGCATTACAGATACACCCTCTTAAACATGAGTGACCATATTGCAACGAAGGCCAATGAAAGATGCATGTGTATCTTGTTTATCAAACAACTTACATCTTTTCAATTAGTTATGGAGGCTTGTGTCAGGTAATCTTTGAGAAGGTATAGCAACTAATGGTTTCCTTTTCTTCGTCACAAATCCAAACTCGTCATAAAGCTCGAATGCTTCATCTTTAGGCAAACTCCACACAAAAGAATGCAAGAGTGATGCCAATATATAAATCAACATCTTCTCCCCAAGGGGGATTCCTGGGCATATTCTTCTTCCTGATCCAAATGGCAAAAACATCAAATTATTTCCATTGTAATCCCATTTGCTTCTCAAGAACCTCTCGGGCTTGAACTCTAATGGATTTGCCCAGTTCTGGGGATCGTGATGAATTGCCCAAACATTCACATAGACGATACTACCCTTTGGAATGGTGTATCCTGCGACCATGCAAGTTTCATCTGGACATCTCTGGATTAGGAGAGGAAGTGGAGGGTGTAGTCTGAATGTCTCCTTGATCACTGCATCTAAATATGTCAATTTGGGTAGATGTGATTCTTCAACAATGTTCATACCGTTAACTGTTGTTAATTCATCCTGAACCTTTCTCATGACACTTAGGTTATGCAAAATCTCTGCCATAACCCATTCGACCATTGTTGATGTTGTGTCTGTTCCCCCGACCACTATGTCCTGTTATTACAGTTAGTAGTATTAGTGCTCTTGTAGCTGTATATAGAACAACAATAATTCTACAGAAACTTACTATTAGTAGGGCCTTTATTTGGTCGATGTTTAAAGACGTTGTAGCATCTTGATGTTCATTAGGATCTAATAACATACTCAGAAAATCTTTCTTTCCATCTTCCTCAACAGCTCCCTCTGTTTCTTTGGAGATGGCTTCGATTCTTCTTTTGATTATACTGTCAAAAATCCTATCAAGATTTTCCCGTTGCTTCTGCATTTGTCGTTGTTTTCCTTGTACATCAAGCCGCGATAGCAATGGGATAAAATCAGATATGTTTGGCGCTCCTAGTAACTCAATAATCTTAAACACGATATCACGAAACTCATTTTCAGTATAGCTTAGATCCTTCTCTTCACCAGATTTGGTAAGACCCCATAACATGTTTGTCACGACATTGACCTCGGTGTTGAAAGCAATTTTCTTAATACCGATCGTTGTTCCGATCTTAGAGTAAACTTCAGTCACCATCTTTCTCACTTCATATTTTCGAAATCTTTGACATTCGTTAAGGTTTCTGCTGCTTAGAAATTGACTGCCTAATAGCTTACGTAAATTGTGCCAGTACATCTTGTTTGACCATACAATGTTTTGCCCACCATAACTAATGGCTAATGCAGTGACTGTAGGTCTGCGGTTAGCAAAAGTCTGGTCCAGGTCACGAACCACTACCTTTGCAAGGTCTACAGAGTTCACCTCAACGTGAAGCTTACTTCCGAGCCTGAGGCTGAAGATAGGACCGTATATGTTAGCCATCTCTGTGAATCGTTCATGCAAGTTGGAGCTGAGAAATGGGAGATACCCTACAACTGGTAAGTGGTAACCCATAGGGGCCTGGTGGAAAGAGAATTCTACTCGTTCTGGTATAGGCAAACATGTACTTATACCATACAAGTATAAATAGCATTGGAGCAGAAATGGTGAGAATGGTGCAAGCAAGCTTGTAGTGTTGGTTGTCGACTTCCCACCACCATGACCGCGAGGTGATCATGGTGAGATAAATCTTATATATATCCAAGTTCTAATATCAATTTTAGTTACCCATGGTATGTAACTTATGAAGTAGTCTGCTTGTTATATAGCAAGGATGGTGACTAGCTTTGGACCATGGACATAGCGTAAGATATGTCATTTAACATGCTTGGTTTAGCTTAAATCCAAGCTTATTTTGCGGTTACAAATTATAGTCTTTTGGTGCACAGAAACGTTTTCTGAACGCTTATCGCATTGTGTACGTAAAGGAAATTGGATTGGTTTGGTTTTGTTGAATTCGATGTTCGCTTTCCAATCTAGCTTCTTCAAGGTGAAATTTTTTGCTAATATGATGTATTTCTTTCTGTATATGGAAAATGCGTATGGAAGAAAATTATGACACGTTTTTTAAAAATCTCTTCATATGTGGGTATATTGAATCGAATATTTATGTGGATAGGTCATTCAAGAAATCATCTGAACCTTTTGTAATATGTATATAGAAAGAAATTACTTGTTCATGTATCTCTACTTCATATTAGGAGAAAATAATCTAACTTTGGTCTTTACTTACAAATTAAAAAACTTACAAAATTGGTAATGTTGTTTAATTAAACACTTTTACTTATAATAGGCAATTCAACTTATTAATTATATACTTAGCTACGATTTAATCCACAAACTCTATCCGCTCTCACTCACAACTTGTCACCTCATAATTTGTTGAACTGTCTCATTCCATGAAAAAGGAAAGACAACAACCTATCATCTTTTCTAAATATGGAGCCGAAAGAAATGTACGCCATTTCTTTACTCCACTATCTGAAACATTTCATTTCAAACCAACCGGACTAGCTCAGTTGGCCACTAAGGGTAACCTTGGGGAGGTCTTTTTGGAGAGGTCTCAGGTTTGAGTCTCACCATGGACCTTCAGGGGCCCGAAATAAATAGAAGCAGGAGTGGGGTTTATCCCCTAAAGGGAAAGGTTCGATGCTTGCATACTGCCCAATTGGATGTCACTGTGGGCTCGAATCACTAACTACTACCCGCCGTTCAAAAAAAAAGAAAAAAAAAAGAAAAAAGAAAAAAACTATCTGAAACATTTCAACAATTGTAATAAAGTTATGTTCTATACTTTTTAAAATCAAAATAGCTTTACTATTTAGAATCAAATGATTAAATGTGTAAAAACCCAAGACTAACTTTACATATCGTTGTAACTGTGTTATGTAATAAGATACATTGTTACGTATCAATGTTTTAATAGGTGCAAACACTTTAGAAGTGGTCTCCAACGTCCTGAAAAGTGAGGGCCAGAACCGGTTTGAGCATGTGTGGCGGTGATTTCAAACTTCGTTGATTAGTTGACCAAAAGGTTGAAAACCATGGTCTAAAAAAGAAAAAGAAAAAACGATACATTGCTTCGGTACCCTTTCGTTTTTGAGCAAATTTTGATGTGTGTTAGATCCTTGCATATGAACTACCGTTTTCAAGTCAAAAAGGTGTTGATGAATGTTGTTTGTCTGAGTGGAAAGCAAGATTAGCTGCGGAAATGTACAAATATTAAAAGAATTTATTGAACTGATACTAACAAAATACATGCATAGTTTTTAATTTGACCTGTTATTTTGTTATTCAAAAGCTTATAAAAGTTTATCTAGACTCAAACCAGCTCACAAACTACAATCTTATTTCATTAGCCAGCTAAAAAGATTACACAAAAGTAGAAAAAGAAATAGACCCATGGATAATAAGCCCCGTTCAGTTAGTCACACAAGTGACCATTTGAAATGACTGTTTATTCGGCCAAATTTAGCTCAAGCAAATCCAGTAGCTCCACACGTGTCTTAGCCTGGATTTGCTACGAACCTTAACTTGTTTCCAAGTGCGCATCTCTGCGTAATGGCCCGGGGACTTTCCTGAGCCCAAACCCACAAAGTGGATTCATAAGACCAATCACATCATACGTTGGTCTTGGTGCTCATTATGGTCCAAATGGGGTTTATAAAGTTGAAGATAGTTTTACTATTGTTACGATGTGGGACAAACATTAGGAAGTTGAACATTTTTATGGATGAATTTAGCACTTGCTATATCTCGAAAATTTTGAAAAGTTCTATTAGGAGTGTAGTAATTGTCGACTACAGCGTCTCTCGGGTTTATAGAGAGCAATGACTACAAGCTCGTAATGTGATTGATGTAATATATTATGAAAAGATATGGTTTGTGTAAGTTTATAACTATTTTGCGTGATTGATGTAATATATTATGAAAAGATATGGTTTGTGTTAAGTTTATAACTATTTGGTGTAACGTATTAGGAACAAAATAATTGTTTACCTAAAGTACATGATATATAAGTGTTTTGGTTTTATGCAATCTTTCTTAATAGGAAAAGTTTGTCTTAATACTCGAATGCTCACAAAGGATATGATTTGACCTAAGTCACGTCCCAACATTGGAACATACTAGTATACTACAATATTTTGTATATATATCTATCTTTATATATAAGGTAACTCAAAGTTTTAGATCGTCTCTCTTAACCTCCATAAAACTTGTGTGTTGTAAGCAAGTAGAATATCAGATATCATTATGAAAGCCTATTGACGTGGACTGTAGATTAATGTGTGCATGATTAATACGTAGTATTAAGCTCTGATTACATTGTTAATATATATTGAGATCGGATCCAGGAATCTTAACCACGAATAGTAAAAATGATTATCATAGTACTCCCAAATTACATTAAACTAGTTTATACACATNCACATTTTTATACAAATTTTATACATGTTTTTATACACGATTTTATACACATATTTTTATACACACATATTTATGTACACGTTTTTATACACACGTTTTTATATACACACGTTTTTATACACACGTTTTTACACACGTTTTTATACACACGTTTTTATACGCACGTTTTTATACACATGTTTTTATACACACGTGTGTGAAAAAGTGTGTATAAAATTTTATTTGTAAAGATATGAGTGTATAAAAATATGTGTAAACATGTGTATAAAAATTTATTTGTAAACATGTGTATAAAAAAGTGTATAAAAATTTACACACATTCTTATACACGTTTTAAAAAGCGTGTGTATAAAAACGTATGTATAAAAAGGTGTGTATAAAAACATGTGTATAAAAACGTGTGTATAAAAAAGTGTGTATAAAAATGTGTATATAAAAACGTGTGTGTATAAAAACTTGTGTATGAAACTGAGTGTATAAAAACATGTACTTAAAAATGTGTGTATAAAAATATGTGTATAAAATCGTGTATAAAAATGTGTGTATAAAAACATGCATAAAATTTGTATAAAAATGTGTGTATAGAACTGTGTGTATGAAACGTGTATAGAAATGTGTATAAAAACGTGTATAAATTTTTAAAAATTTATTTGTAAAGATATGAGTGTATAAAAATATGTGTAAACATGTGTATAAAAATTTATTTGTAAACATGTGTATAAAAAAGTGTATAAAAATTTACACACATTCTTATACACGTTTTAGACACGTTTTAAAAAGCGTGTGTATAAAAACGTGTGTATAAAAAGGTGTGTATAAAAACATGTGTATAAAAACGTGTGTAAACACGTGTGTATAAAAAAGTGTGTATAAATATGTGTATATAAAAACGTGTGTGTATAAAAACGTGTGTATAAAAATGAGTGTATAAAAACATGTACTATGTGTATAAAATCATGTATAAAAACGTGTGTATAAAAACATGTATAAAATTTGTATAAAAATGTGTGTATGAAAAATGTATAGAAATGTGTATAAAAACGTGTATAAATTTTTAAGATATTTAGAAAAAAAGTTATAAGAAAACCAATTTTTTAATTTTTTATTTTAATTTTATTTTTTTTAGTTAAAAAAAATTGTGTTAATTATAAAACGGCTGTTAGTATAAAGGAATAACGGTGCTAATGTTTGTTGCAAACGGTCGTTAGCTAACGGAAAAAACTAACGAGCGTTAGCCAGAGGGACCAAACCCGTTACGGGTATAAAACCACGGGGAGAGGATCCGAGAAAAAATCTTTCGAGGGACCAAATCCGTTAAACCCGTTAAACCACAGGGACGATTTATGAAATTTACTCTTGTTACGATGTGGGACAAACATTAGGAAGTTGAACATTTTTATGGATGAATTTAGCACTTGCTATATCTCGAAAATTTTGAAAAGTTCTATTAGGAGTGTAGTAATCGTCGACTACAGCGTCTCTCGGGTTTATAGAGAGCAATGACTACAAGCTCGTAATGTGATTGATGTAATATATTATGAAAAGATATGGTTTGTGTAAGTTTATAACTATTTTGCGTGATTGATGTAATATATTATGAAAAGATATTGTTTGTGTTAAGTTTATAACTATTTGGTGTAACGTATTACGAACAAAATAATTGTTTACCTAAAGTACATGATATATAAGTGTTTTGGTTTTATGCAATCTTTCTTAATAGGAAAAGTTTGTCTTAATACTCGAATGCTCACAAAGGATATGATTTGACCTAAGTCACGTCCCAACATTGGAACATACTAGTATACTACAATATTTTGTATATATATCTATCTTTATATATAAGGTAACTAAAAGTTTTAGATCGTCTCTCTTAACCTCCATATAACTTGTGTGTTGTAAGCAAGTAGAATATCAGATATCATTATGAAAGCCTATTGGCGTGGACTGTAGATTAATGTGTGCATGATTAATATTAAGCTCTGATTACATTGTTAATATATATTGAGATCGGATCCAGGAATCTTAACCACGAATAGTAAAAATGATTATCACAGTACTCCCAAATTACATTAAACTAGTTTATACACATGTAAAGGTGTGTCACCATCTAACAGGAAATCTTTGGTTTTGCTAAAGAGCGTACAATTTTTCCATTTTTAAATATACATCAAAGATTTTGCGCATACAAAAGGTACATCAAAGTACACTACTTACGGCTACTACTTGATAAGCCTTGAGTGACTGGTCAGCTACACGCCTCTTTCTTAACTTTGCCAGACTTGAGCTCTGCAAGATACCTATATATAATAATCTCCTTTCCTGCACACAATCAAAATCCATGAACAAATCATTAAGAACATACTAACTTAAGCTCATATTAGCCATAGCTATAATCACGGGACATAAACAGATAACGATATCTTAGAGCCTAAAATTACAAGTGTGCAGACAAATATATAAATACCTTGCTGGTCACATAGGATAATTCTCCCGCAAGACCTCTGACCATCATACATGATGCACTCAGTATATAGTCGTCATCCAACTCACACGAATAGTCCTGTCATTTTGTATAAACATATTTTACTTAAATATACACATCAAAATGCGTTATAATACAAAGAATAAAGTGAGCATGAATGACACCTTCAAGATGAGTTCTATTGTAGTAGTTGTTGTAAACAAACACTCCTTTTAACGAAACTAGATACTAATTCTTCAAGAGCCATTTCCTTAGCCATCAGAAGTACACTGCAAAAGAAAGTAGTAACAACGATTAGTATGTTATGTAGCAAAAAAAAAAAAAATTATTTCCTAGCTGAATTGATAAGAGAAAAGGAACAACCACCAGAAAAAACATATTCAGACGAACTAGTTCAAGGTCAGGTATGATTGGTGGTCTTGAAGGTACCTGAAAATGTAATGACCATATGAATTAAAAAGCAAACAAACTACCTACATAGTTGTATTAGGAGTTCCATTATGTTTAAGTTAGTAAAAGTCATTACACTCTGTATATACCAAAATGTGTGAATTTTAGCCACAAATGACTAACCGCGTGCGGGAATTGTGCAACCCGAGGTCCTTGAGCAGGTAAAAGCTGATTTGGTGAGCAAAAAATTGCCTTCTTCTCATCGTCACCCAGCATAACAATGGGAAGATAGAGTTGAACAACATTCTGTCCACCAAAATAGAAGGCGCCAGCAAATCAGATGGGCCATCAGCAAAATACATTAGCTACCATTTAAAACATCTATAGATAACGAACCTGGTGCAATACATGTGATTGATAAGATGCACCAGCAGCCGCCTGTGGCATATGTGTGTGCCCAGCCTGATCAGATGGACCAGCAGCCACGACTGGTGATTTAACTTGGTTTACAACAGATCTCACAGTACAGTTAGAATTAACTTTATCTTTTCGTTTTTGATAAGTCTTGAAACTATTTTTAGAAAAATCTAGATTTCTTTCAACTATCCTGACCTTGTTCTTAAGAAGAGATGATGGAGTAACTTCCTTCATATCTACGTCAAGATTCTTGAACAATATCTGAAAGCACAAACCAACATTAGCATACATTTATGGAGTAGAGACACCACTAAAAAGTTAAATTTAGTATAATATATATTATAAACTTATTCATTACTTAACCTAACTATAACTATCAGCAAATTTCAGTGACATCCAAAAACTTAACACAAATCTTCTGTATATTTACACAATATAACTAAGAATCTACTCAATTCTATTTATCAACTAATTAAGAATTCACAGATAGACAACACAACTAACATTCTCACATGACTTCATTCAAGATAAGTTCATGTAATAAGCACACTTAAAATTATATGACATAAGCTTAAACCAAATATACATTGTTGCAGAGTGTACTTTACCATATCTCACAATATAGATTGTTACATGTATGACAAAAGCACAAGCATAAACACACATTTATGACAGCAAACACCACAACCAAACACCCCATTTACGACAGCAAACACCACAACCAAACAGCCTATTTATGACAACATTCACAAGGTCCTAAAATCCCTATTTTTTTATAGCAAAAAAGTTTGACCAAACTCCCCATTTATGACATCAAATAGCACAACAAAAACACCCATATATTACAGCAAAGTTTAATATATACCCCATAGAGTTTTATTTGTATTTTAATAACAAAGTTTATTTTTTTGTTTGGGCATTTGTTGCCATTTAATATATACCCCGTAGAGTTTTATTTGTATTTTAATAACAAAGTTTATTTATTTTTATTTTTTTGTTACTTATAACAAAGTTTATACATATTGTCATTATTAGATTAAATTGATTACAATACCCAAAATTTGTGTGTGCATAGGATTAATTGTAATACCCAAAATATGTATATGCACGAGATTATAAATAATATATCAATATTAGATTGTATTTTTTAAATATTCTTTTGTGTTTATTTTTTTTCATTCAATTAATTAAAATGTATAGAAAAATAACGAAAGGTACGATGTCAAGTTAAGAAGTAATATAGTTAAAACAAAGTAAACAAAAAACATGAAAAGTTGCTTTTATATGAGTAGTTTTTTTTTGCAACACCCTCTTTTTTAATGTTTGATTTCACGAAAAAGAATTATTAAATAAATAGATTACCTGATACATTGGTCTGGGAAGTTGAAGCAAATTCAGCAAAACCAACACCTGTGGATTAGTAAACTCCATCTGTACAAGGAAACAATATATATATATATATATATATATATATATATATGATTACTTATGAAAAAACAAGTTTTACTTAAAAAAAATATGTTTAATTTGGATTATATTAAATACATTAACAATCGAAATACTATGAACAATGATCTCGATAAAACACAATGTTTCATCTGAAATCGATATCTTTTTATCGAAGCGAGGATCTAAAGAGGTATGTATTCTTGTCGCCGTTCTCTTTTTCATTTTTATGACTTGTGAAATTGTGTTGACCCTTATCAACCTTTTATAGTAAGAAGATATCTCGATTAAATGATCAAATTGATCCAACGGCCGTAATTGTTAACAACTGCCTTTTAGGGTTCAGGAAATGTCATCTTACTCTTATCAAAATTGAATGTTCATGGGCCTCGGCCCAAATACTCTGTTGAGATATGTAACATACCGTAAATTTTATAATATATCAATATGGTAAAAGACGAGTTGTTAAATTTAAAAGTAGCAACATTTGACATAAATAATTTTATATATTAAATGTATCAATGTATTTAAAAAAATGTAAAACTTTATAGATACTAGATTTATACAATAAATTTGTATGCGCGCATATTATCGAAAGTTGTAAAATCCTTATCAATAAACTAGAATACCGTTGAACTATAAACTAAGTAGACGAAAATTTACGTTGAAATGTATGGATAAATATGAGGGACTAATATAGCACATATGGCAAACAAGTGAAGAAACAACATAAAAATGTAAGATAACGTATAAAAATTGACAAAAACGGATTAAACATATAAAAAATGGATAAAATGGACGAAAACATATAAAAATGGACGAAAACAGATATAAATGTATGAAAACGTATAAAAAGGAAAGAAAGCATATAAAAACGGACAAAAATGTATAGAAACAAGAAAAAGCGGATAAAAACATATGATAATGGATGAAAACGCATAAAAACGGATGAAGACATAAGAAAATGTATGAAAACGGACGAAAACGTATAAAAACAGAGGAAAACATATAAAAATGGACGAAAACTTAAAAATGTATGAAAACGTAAAAAAACGTATGAAAATGCATAAAACGGATGAAAACGTATAAAACAGGCAAAAACATATATAAAAACAAGCGAAAACGTATAAAACGGATAAAAACGTATAAAGACGGATGAAAACATAAGAAAAACGTATCTAAATGGACCAAAACGTATAATAATGTAAGAAAATGAGCAAAACGTATAAAAACATATGAAGACGAATAAAAACGTAAGAAAAACGGACAAAAACGTATAAATACAGACGAAAACGTAAATATAGACGAAAATGTATAAAAATAGACGAAAACGCATAAGAACGTAAGGAAAACATACGAATACAGACAAAAATGTATGAAATTATAAGAAGATGGGCGAAAACGTATAAAAACGCAAGAAAACGGAAAAGAACGTAAGAAAAAGGTATGAAAACAGACGAAAATATATAAAAACGGACAAAAATGTATGAAATTATAAGAAAACGGGCGAAAACGTATAAAAACAGATAAAACGTAAGAAAACATATAAACGGATGAAACGTATAAAAACGAATGAAAATGGATAAAAACGTATAAAAATGGATGAAAACGTAAAAAAAAAGGGACGAAAACGGATAAAAACTTAAGAAAAAGTACCTAAAGTCGAAAAATTTTAAATTATAAATGACCGTTATTTTAATGGATAGACGATGTAACGGTCTTTAAGCAAAAGGGCTAACGTGTAAATGATAACGTAACTCACTTAACACCAGTTAAAAAATAATGGACAATAAGTGTTATTTTATGCAACACTAGGGAGTATTCATGAAACTTTAAACTTTTAGGAACTGTCAGTGAAACTTTGGGCAAACCATAAGAACCAACCATGTAATTTACTCATAAATAAATAGTAAATAAGTCGAACAACAAATTAATCGCAATAAAAGTCAAACATTCGATCACTTAAAGCTAAAATAGTGGCTGTGTTTGTTTTTTATTTTTTGCCTCTTAACAGCCTCTGAATGGGCACTGTGTCTGAATCGGTCAGACATTTTGACGTTCAGACCGTTTGTTTTTTATTTTCCGTTCAGACGCGTTCAGATGCAGTAAGATCTTAATGGTTTAGACTTGAGAGGGGTGTCTGAATGCATCTTGTTGCCTCTTGCTAACACAAATAAAAACCCAAAAAAAATTAGTACGAGCAAGCAAATGTGCTGTTCAAACATGAGTTTTTTTTTTCCCGTTCAGATGCGGTCAGATTCAGACATTTACGCATCAGATTCAGATTCAGATGTGCGGTTCAGATTCAGATTCAGACCCTCTTAACAAACAAACACCACCTACTTTTACATGTTCTCTTCTTCAACTATTTCAAAAGGGGAAAAACATTTGTCATAAAATGGAAAAAAACACAAAAAATTTATATAAGTTCACACTTCTTATTTTGTTTTGTAAATAAAAATGTTGCCAAACACCCCTTATCTCTCACAACAACACACATAATTATTCGATGATCACAGATTCACAGCAACCAAAAATCCTTACACAATAAATTTGCCCATACCTCTTTAAATAACACAACCACGAACACCCCCTTACAAAACACTCATACACACCCCTAATGAATTGATGGTGGTGGTGTTGGATGAAACTTGAAAATGGGTTAGTGGTTTTGTTCATAAGTTTTCAGTTATCATATAATAGGATTATTAGTCTAATTTTTCATAACAAAAGGGTTCATTTCAATACTGCTTAGGTCCCCATAAGCAATAGCAAGTTTTCAGGAATTTGAATGCTTCATTGATATAATAGGAAAACAGCAATTAGCCAATAGGGCTTCATTATCCAGATTTGTAAAAATGAACAAAATCGAAAAATCACCCGAAACAAACAATCCTACATCTCTGAACCATTTACCAGACGAGATGATCCTCCAATTACTCAACAAAATAACTTTATTCATGTGCCATGTCGTTGTAGCATCAAAATCCACGCACCAATTACCAGACGAGCTAATATGAGCTCTGCAAGATACCTATAATAATCTTCTTTCCTCAAGGTTATAAATAGCGTGAGGCGTGGCGTGGCGGCATGGTCAAGCCTCAAGCCTTAGCGTGAGGCGTGGTTTCATGGCGTTTTTAAGGCGTGAATTAAGACGGCAAAAAGTATTTATAGATTTATAGATTTATATTATATTTCATTAGTATATTTTATTTCATATACATCGAGTTTACAAAAAGTGTTATACATAAGCATTAAAGTCAAGAAACTCTCTTTACATTTGTAATCTTCTTCAAATACTAGTAAACCCCAAAATGCCAAATACCAGTAAACCTCAAATACGATGCCCAAATTCCAATTACTAGTAAATCCCCTAAACGTCTCAAATACCAGTACACCTTATCGCACCTCATCACATGCCAAGCCTTAAGACGAAGCCTTGGCCTATTGCGTGGCGTGGAGGTGACGCCTCGTGCCTTTGCGAGGCCTTTGCGGCGCCAAGGCGCGCCTTTTAGAACACTGCCTTTCCTACACACAATCAAAATCCACAAACAAATCATTAGAAGATACCAACTTAAGCTCATATTAGCCATAGCTATAATTATGGGACACAATCTAACAGATAACGACATCTTAGAGCCTAGTCGTCATCCTACTCAGTCGAATAGTCCTGTCATTTTGTATTAACATATACAGTATTAACTTCAATATACACATCAAAAGCGTCATAATACAGAGAATTAAGTGAGCATGATTGACACCTTCAAGATGAGTTCTATTGTACTAGTTTTTGTAAACACACACTCCTTTTAACAAAACTAGATACTAATTCTTCAAGAGCCATTTCCATAGCCATCAGAAGTACACTGCAGAAGAAAGTACTAACAACGATTAGTAAGTTATGTACCAAAAAAGATTGTTTTCCTAGCTGAACTGATAAGAGAAAATGAACAACCTCCGGAAAAACATATTTAGACTAAATAGTTCAAGGTCAAGTATTATTGGTGCTCTTGAAGGTATCTGCAAATGTAATGACCATATGAATCAAGAAGTAAACAAACTACCTATATATATAGTTGTATTAGGTGTTCCATTATGTTTAAGTTAGTAAAAGTCATTATCACTCTGTATATATCAAAATGCATGTGAATTATAGCCACAAATGACTAACCGCATGCGGGAATTGTGCAACCTGAGGTCCTTGAGCAGGTGGAAGCTGATTTGGTGAGCCTAAAGTTGCCTTCTTCTCGTCCTCACCCAACATAACAGTGGGAATATAGAGTTGATCAGCATTCTGTCCACCAAAATAGAAGGTGCCAGCAAATTAGATAGGCCATCAAGAAAATACATTAGGTATTGTCTAAAACATTTATAGATAACGAACCTGGTGTAATACATGTGATTGATAAGATGCACAACAGCCGCCGGTGGCATATGTGTATGCCCAGCCTGATCAGATGGACCAGCAGCCACGACTGGTGATTTAACTTGGTTTACAACAAATCTCACAGTAGAGTTAGAATTAACTTTATCTTTTTTGTTTTTGAAAAAATTTGGATTTCCTTCAACTATCCTGACCTTGTTCTTAAGAAGAGATGATGGAGTAACTTCCTTCATATCTACATCAAGATTCTTGAACAATATCTGAAATCACAAACCAACATAAGCATAAAGTTAGTCGGCTATCCAAAAGGGTAGTCGCCCTGGGATTAGTCGGCTCGCAATGTCGAGTCAGAAACCCAGGTAACAAAAAAAAGGAGTAAATTGCAAATTATATCCCTAAACTTTGTCATTTTCGCAAGAAATGTCTCATTTTGTTTTTTGAAAATTTGCGAGTTGTGTACCTGACCTTTGGGGTTTTTGCGAGAAATGCCCTTTAAGCGTTAGTGTAGTTGCAAAGTCATGTTTTTTTCTAACGGTCGTTAGTTTTCTTCGTTAGTGGCCATGCGAAATGACTAATTTACCCCCTCTTCATCCCACAATTACTTTTTTGAATTTGCAAGTAATGTCCCTCAACCACCAACCTCTACCACCACACGACCAGCACCACCACCCTCTACCACCACACGACCACCACCATCAAATCTTTTTTTTTTTTTTTTCTAAATTGAAGAACAACAGTGATGACTAATGACATCACATTTTGTATCTGATGATATACGAAACACAGGTATAACATGAATGCTTGCTCTATTCACACTGAGCTCACAAGAAGTCTTGCATTTCTTTGTTTTTCAATGAGATGTGATACACGAAAATATGTATTTGTATCGTTGTAATTTTTCATCGGTTTTGGGTAGCAATAGCATCATTGTAATTCATCAGTTGAATCTTCAAGGTTGACCCTTCTGAACCCACTTTTTATAGAACCTTTCGCAACATATATTTGATTCATAAGATCTAGCTTTAATAATTACGCTGACAAATTAGCAGTAACAGATTTGCAGTTTAATAAAATGGAAAAATAGATCTCAATAGAACGGACTGTTGGTTATAGTGGTTCCTCATATATGAAAGACCCATATATAAAGTCACTACTGATATCATAGAAGAAAAAAATATTAGGTACAAAAACCTATCGAGCATCAAACGTCGAGATAGACCCAGATGAGGTCTCGGTATGTGGCATCTTGCTTACATATTGGGCACTTGTTTTTTTATAGCAAGTGCAACTGATATGCAGTCGTCATGATACATATGACCACATTGAGTGGCCATTTCTTCATTCAATTGCTTCATGCATATGGGACATCCGGGTTTATCTAGTGGTGATGGCTGCAAATAAAGAAAGAAACCCGTTAAAATGGCATGTTCTAAAAAGAAAAGATAAAACTGAAATCGTCAAACACAATTGAGCTAATAAATATATAGTTACGTAAAACTGAGTGTCTCCATCCAGTCAGCTACACATACACATTGTACATGTGTAGGAAAAGTCACTACTACAAAAAATCTCACAGAAACCGGTCAAAATGGCCCATGAAGAGTGGTTTTGAAACCACTCTCTGAAAGGGGGTATCTCCATGATCGAAACATATAGAAACCGGTTTGGCAACCTCTCTATTAAAAGCATCGACACAGGTTTTCTCCTTAAATCGGTCTCCATTATAGAGTGAACAATCATATTTTTATTGGACAATGACACCGGTTCTCCCACAACCAGTCTTTATAGAAGCATCCAACCTATCTTTATATAGAGTAAAAAGATATGTTTTTATCTCAAAACCTGTCTTTTTTGTAAATCTATTTTATTAAAAAAAAAATCATTTATAAAATTTTCCAATTTTTTAGAAATTCTATAATCTACAATTGAATCACAAAAATAAAGAAATATAGATGCAACAAATATATATATAAAGAGTAAGCTTGTAGCTAAGAAATAACTTCATTAATAAGTATACAAGTCAAATTCGTTAGTTCGAAATGAAATGTATTGTATGACTGTATGTTTACATTCAGCTTGTTTCATCAACAAATGGATTGCTTAGATCCGAAAGGACAAACTTATCCTCCTCCAAATCTGGTAAAGAGGTATTAACCACCTCGGGTACATGGGTCTCACCAGAAGAAACTGCTTTTTCAAGCACATGATATTCACTAGAAGAGTCCTGTTGTACATGGGTTTCTCTAGAAGTGACCACCTCTCGTCCAGCAGAAGAGACCTCGAGTACCTCAGTATCAGCAGACATACAAACCACCTCCTGTCTTGATCCCTCGCCCTGAATGTGTGCTATAGTCTGAATTAAGATAGCGTAGAAGCTAAGGATTAGTCAATGGAAATCTTGTAGGTAAGTATAATGAAAGTAATAACTATGATATGAAAAATGATATCAATTTTATATAAATATCGTAAACTTTTCATTTTAAATTAATTTATCTTATATGTCTCGTGTCGCGTCCCATCTTAGAGCGCACTTTTTGATTTAGCAACACACAAGATACGTGTAGTTGAAAGGGGTATGACTCAAAATTTTCTACAGGATCAAGATCGTGGCATATACTGTATTTGCAACCACAAGCACGAAATTATTTAAATGTGTGCACATACACAGNTTCATCTAGTATTTATTTCGATTTAATTAAGTTTAATTAGTAATTATTAATTCATTAATTAGTAATTAATCAATATTAATTAAATAAATAGTGTAAAATATAATTTTATTTTTCATAAAATTTTCTTTTATTTTTAAGATCATAAAAATATGTTCTTCATCACCTAGGTATTTTTAGATTTTTATTTTCACTTTTATTTTCGTACGTGTACGTTTAATCAAACGTATACGTATATTTTTAGATTCGTAAACGTTTCCATATTCTCAGTAATCGTTTGTAGTGTTTTATAATCTTTTTCATTGATAATTTCATAGTTTAATTCCTTCAAATCTCACTTTCCCATCATCGTTTCATAATCACTTGATCTCAGAATTGTTTAAAACACAATTTCACACCTCATCGGGATTTAAACGACCCGGGAAATTCCTATACTCTCCTTGGTGCATTGAGCCCTTAAATGGCTTGACTTTAGTTGACCAATTACTTGGTTGACTTTTGTTGACTGTTTCTGGGCCAATCACCTGTCTTTTTTGTAAATCTATTTTATTAAAAAAAAATCATTTATAAAATTTTCCAATTTTTTAGAAATTCTATAATCTACAATTGAATCACAAAAATAAAGAAATATAGATGCAACAAATATATATAAAGTGTAAGCTTGTAGCTAAGAAATAACTTCATTAATAAGTATACAAGTCAAATTCGTTAGCTCGAAATGAAATGTATTGTATGTCTGTATGTTTACATTCAGCTTGTTTCATCAACAAATGGATTGCTTAGATCCGGAAGGACAAACTTATCCTCCTCCAAATTTGGTAAAGAGGTATTAACCACCTCGGGTACATGGGTCTCACCAGAAGAAACTGCTTTTTCAAGCACATGATATTCACTAGAAGAGACCTGTTGTACATGGGTTTCTATAGAAGTGACCACCTCTCGTCCAGCAGAAGAGACCTCGAGTACCTCAGTATCAGCAGACATACAAACCACCTCCTGTCTTGATCCCTCGCCCTGAATGTGTGCTATAGTCTGAATTAAGATAGCGTAGAAGCTAAGGATTAGTCAATGGAAATCTTGTAGGTAAGTATAATGAAAGTAATAACTATGATATGAAAAATGATATCAATTTTATATAAATATCGTAAACTTTTCATTTTAAATTAATTTATCTTATATGTCTCGTGTCGCGTCCCATCTTAGAGCGCACTTTTTGATTTAGCAACACACAAGATACGTGTAGTTGAAAGGGGTATGACTCAAAATTTTCTACAGGATCAAGATCGTGGCATATACTGTATTTGCAACCACAAGCACGAAATTATTTAAATGTGTGCACATACACAG
>LBNU01012549.1:150983-166424 GCA_014162995.1 Artemisia annua
TATATATATATATATATATATATATATATATATATATATATATATATATATATATATATATATATACATACATACATATATAAGGTCCATGCGTCATTGCAGTATTTTTAATGTTTAGCTAGTAACTATAACATCTTCACAGGTACCCTATGATACGGGACAAATGATCCGGTTGCTTCATGCTTGTGGAATGTCTGGAAAGGTGATTGACTTCATCAATTGTGATGGTCCAACAATGAACAAGTTACTGTTAAAGGTAAATTGCAATGAATGTAACTGAAAAATAATACTTCATGTAATATGTTCTTTGTCGATTTCACTCTTTCAAATGATACTTCAGAGAATTTGTTTTGTACTATCATATATTTTTGAATGTTTATGATATTTTTTTTATTACATTATTATACCAAATTTATCTAAAAGATTATTTACGTATGTATTATTTCTAATGAATCATTGCTATGTTAAATATCCGTTCATAATACATTGTCGATCAATTTCTTAGTTTGCATTAATAAAAGTCAAGGCGAGACATTGTGTTGTCTCTATCTTTAGGGTCAGGATTGAAGATCCTATGTTGTGATACAGATGGTAAATACACAAATTCAACGACACATGTTGTGTATAAAGAAGTTTAACTTCACATTTGAACTAAAAGCATATACTTTGTAATGGCGGATAATTTATTAAGTTTTATTGACCCGAATACACTTTTTTAATCCATTTTTTGAGCTTTCTAGGCAAGTTGTGCTACTATGAATGCAAAACTATATCATTGTTAAATATATGTGTACCTTTTCTATAAAGTGATTTAGAATGTTTTCAGCATTAAAATACTTAGCGTGTGACTTTCAACCTGTTTCCTTTTGAGTCAAATCCTTTAGCTTAAACTAGCAGGGTACCCGCGCATTGCGGCGGCGGGTACCCTGTAATCATAATTTTGGGCAAGCATTGGTGTATAGTTTTCGACAAAATATGGTTGCAACGATTTTCATGTGTTGTGTGTTTGTTAGTGCACATTTCATTTTATTGTTGGGTAGTCCCAAAACTATAATCAAATATGGATAATCTAAGCACGAATAAAACAACAGTCCAAAATTTAACCTTATATCAATTTTAGCTCAAAAACCAAATTTATATCACCTAAAATTTAACCTTATATCAATTACAGCCCAATTCAAAATTTTCATGTGATATTTAAGTCCAATTCGGATCCAACCCATTCAAATAATACATGATCCACCCAATAAGTTATCTATATCTACTCCGGACCAAATAATTAAGATTCGGCTAACCAAACCTAAATAATAGAATACCCATCCACAAAACACACACACACACACACTCACCACAAATCTTCTCCCTTCTCTCGCTAACCTAAAACACACACAAACCCACACCCTCTCTAAATCCGCCGCCGCCACCACTTTCTAAATTTGCCACCACTACTAAAACAATCGTTTGCATCCGCAGCTGCCACCACTAATGGTTTCTTAAAACCACCGAAAATCTACACCACCACAACCTCCGTAACCTACCAAAGAAACCCACATCCAAAGTCTTTTGAGCTATTTTTTGTTGAGTTATATATAAATCTATATAATATTTTGTTTTTCTATGGAGTTTTTTTGTAGATTCGTTGCCGCAGCCGCCCGGTCTGTTGTCTCCGCCGCCGAAATTCGTCGCCTCTGTTGGTGGAATCTTTTAGCGTAAATTTGTTTGATTTGTTTTATAATTGTTGCCGTTAACTTTGTTTACTAATTTTTTTACTAAATTTTGTTGTGTGTAAATTTGTTGCTAAAGTTTTAATATCTTTTTATTGTAGATCTTGTCGAAAAACTGTCAGTATCGTTGAAAAATGCCACTGTTATAGCATCCGGTTACAATAAATTGGTTGTGTTTTTTCATGATTTTTTTTATTTTTATTATTATTTTTTAATTTTTTTGTTAGGAAGGCCAGGTTTCGAAGTAGCTTCCGGTAGATCTGTCAAAGAAACTTCTTATAGAATATAGAACTAAAAAATATACATTGATAATGTAATGGAAATTTCATAGCAATTTAAAAAATATACCACAACCCAATATCATTACAGGTTTGGGTTTTTTTTTTTTTTTTTTTTTTTTTTTTTTTTTTTTAAATTTTTTTTAACTTTTTTTTTTGGGAAATTTTATAGCAATTTAAATTGGTTTTAAACTTTTTTTTGACAAATTATATATTTTTCATGTTACATGATGCTTCATGTGCTTGTTATTCATGATTACAAAATTTGTTGAAATCTAAATTTCTTTTTACAATTAGTATAATAAATTTGAGATCTTAATAAAAAAAGTAAAAGTTACATATTATCGCCTTCATAAAACTAAGCAAAGTTTCAAAAAGTAAGTTTGTGATACAATGTTTTTACAATAGGCTTCATAAGTTGTATTTTTCACTTAAGGGGTGTTTTAAATGCTACATTAATGGTATTTGTTGACCAGTCAATTTATGTATTTAGTTATGCAATATTTATTTGTACATAATGCTTTAATTGCTGTATTTACTTAAAATCTATATATGAAAATCTTAAAAATTAAATATGAGAGAAGGTGCAATATTATGCTTTATAAGTAGTATAAATTTAAGGGTTTTGCTAACCAATGCCCACTGGGCAGAGGTTAGTATCTAATAAATAGATACAAACTTTCCTGATTAACACAAAATTACATTAAATATGCATTAAATGCACATTAAATAAACTATAAATTACTATATTTCAACTTGATTTTCACTTAAATAAACCACAATTTAATGTATTTTTATGTTAATCAGGAAAGTTTGTGTTCATTTATTAGAGCATAAGCAATGGTGAAAAGTCTTTAAAAGACTTTAAGCATTTATGGCAATAAATGCTAAATCTTTTTACTTATTTTATATAATATAAGGTACAAATTTATGCTTTAACATGTATGTAATTAATGTGAATCGCTTGAGGATTTTTTGTCAACCGCTTGGTACATACCAAGTCTTTGGAAAAAGTCTTACTAAAAGTCATTCAAAAAGCTTTTCTCACAATGGCAAAAGTCTTACTAATGACTTTTTTAAATAGGGAAAAGTCTTTGGAAAAGCTATCGCTGCGGATGCTCTTAGACACTAACTTCTGCCCAGTGGGCATTGGTTAGCAAAACCCTAGATTTAATTGGGTTGATATATTAAATTGCCTATTAGATCATTTTTTTATTGGTTGGGTCATGTGATTGAATTGGATAAGATGTTCATATCTAGACAGAGGCATCATCTATAGACTGATAAGATGAGACTCATGCATTTTCTGTCTGTTGAGATTTGGACATAAAGTTACATATTCTCATAGTCATTCTATTTTTTCTTTGATTCTGGTCTACAAAATTTGTGTTTCGTTAGTTTTTGAAGGACATTTAGACATTAGTCCTAAGCTTTTATCAAGTTTGAATGAATATTTAACAGCATGTATTTCATTAAATAGCTAACAATTTTTTTTATTCATTATTATTTTATTATTATATTTTTTTTCTTTTCTTTTCAAGTCATACAAATTTCTTCTCATTTGGTTTGCAACTCGCAGGTCCCTGTGGATATAGCACCCGAGTTCCCGGTTGTATATGAATTGTTCCAAGAAAAGTAATATAAGCTGTTCTTCTCCTATATCATAATAATTGCATTGGTGGGAGTCGTCCATGTATCACAAGAATTTTCATTGCTATACTCAGAGTGCAATAAACAGTCGAGTCATATCTGTAAGTTCCACAGAAAATAAAGGATTGTATGCTCAACCAAACTCTCTCTACTGATTTTTTTGTCTTTGTACTATTCAACAATTGTGAGTTAATTAAAGAACTTTCTTTGAAAATCCTTGCTAGGCAAAATGAGAAGATTGGGTAAAATGAGCTTGGAACAAAACTTATACAGTATTTTTTAAGTATATGTCGCAACAAACTAAGATGGGTTTTCTAGCAAAAGAAAGAGTTGTATTACCCGGTTTAACTTTTTGAATAGAATGATAATCTGTACTTTTGTAGGTTCTTAAAGCATGATGCTTTACATGATTTGCACTATATTATCAATTACGGTATGATTTATGATCCACAATATTTTTTGATTAGAGTATTNAATCCTTGCTAGGCAAAATGAGAAGATTGGGTAAAATGAGCTTGGAACAAAACTTATACAGTATTTTTTAAGTATATGTCGCAACAAACTAAGATGGGTTTTCTAGCAAAAGAAAGAGTTGTATTACCCGGTTTAACTTTTTGAATAGAATGATAATCTGTACTTTTGTAGGTTCTTAAAGCATGATGCTTTACATGATTTGCACTATATTATCAATTACGGTATGATTTATGATCCACAATATTTTTTGATTAGAGTATTCTAAGCTTCATTTATGAAAGTACGAAATTACTCCGGTCACATTGTAATTGTTAGTAGTAACGGATAAAAATTAATGTAATATGTCCGGATTCGAACACGAGACTTCGGGATTGCACACATTACGTATGAGTTTCAATGTATTAATAATTATTATATTGAATTATGAATAATTATTAATTTCACAAACAAAACATGTAACGGTCGTTTGTAGTTAACGGTAATTGGACTAAATGATCGTTGGATGAAAAGATGAAGGACTGAACTTGAAATAGAGTTCAAGAAAAACATGGAATGGGCTTGTAAAACCCATGTTCGGTCGAACCCAACCCATTAGGGTTCCTACTAGATTTCTAAGCTCAAAACCATTCTTGTTTAGTTGATCAACTACACCCTTCTAGGGTTCCTACGCGATCTTCTAAACATAGTGTTTGGTTTGTTTGTGAATTAAGAACCTAGCTTTTCTCATTGAAACGCTACTAATACGTGTGTACAAGAACGAAGTGTTGGCATACTTTTGCTAACGTTGTGATTGCCCATTCGACTAACACATTAGTCGATCCACATTAAACCCTAATTAGGTTTTATAAGTTCTTGTTAATTGATTTCTTGTTCTTGCTAGAAATCGCAAAGGTACGCATTCATTTATATTCGGTTAATTTAATTACATGTATTTGATCCTATTCCGCTGCGTGCTTGATGATGTTTCTTGTTTATATAATTGTTATGATTTACATATTCCAACAGTGGCATCAAGAGCCGTTAATACGTTGTAATTAATTACCGAAACACATAAAATTGAATCGTTATGATTATTACATGCTTGGTGTTCTTATGTTTTATATTTTTTCATAAACCCTAAAATTTTTTAGTTGTCGATTTATGTATATATTAGATATTGTGAAATGATAATATGAAAGTTTGAATCAGTGTTGTGGTCTAATTCTATCAATTGCTTTGGAAATCAAGTATAAGGATCTATAAGGTTGTGTTTGGATTTACTGTCTACACTGTGTTAGAGGTTTTACATGTTATTGTTCTTGTTTGATGTATGTCACATAGGACCTAAATACCTCAGTTAAACCATAAAATCCAGTGCTTCTTTGTTAAAAAGTCAAAATAGCTTTTGATCCAAGTCTATTTGTTATCTGTTGGATTTCTTGGTTCCATAATCATGTTATCTCTTTCATAAGTTGTTATTATTGATCAATTTAGTCTTAATTCAGTGTAATACATCATAATCAGTGATTAGGATTGATCCAAAGTTCATCTTGGTCAAATAGTTTAGGTAATTTAAAAGTCAACATTTTAGCATAATTAATTTTTGAATAAACTTAGGAATTTCTTGTAGGCTTTAATATTAGAGTTCTTGATTTGTGCTTTCTAGGTTTTAATCTTTGGCTGCTAATCTTGTTCAGTGTATTTTTCATAATTTTTATATAGCTTGTTTAACTGCTTTTTGGATAGCTTTTATTTAGCACTTTTTCAAAAACATGCTCTGTGCACAGGTTTGCTAACCATATTCATAAGCTTGCATAAGCTTCAATAATTAGTATTAGCTTGTGATAATTGTTGTTTTAGAAAGCCCTTCTGGCCTATTGCTTATGTGCATGCTTATTTTCTCATTAAATGCTATTTGGAGTGCTTAATTTGCTTATCATGTTTGCCCAAAAATCACTCTCTATACTGATGAGTCAGTATAAGTGAGCCAACTTCACAAGCTTATCAAAAGCTCATCACTGAGCTTAAGCTTGTGATTTCTAGCTTTTTATAAAGCTAAGCAACCATATTTTAAGTTTCAAAGCTCATTTTACATTTTCAAGCTTGTTTAATAAGCCTGCAACTAGCTTTTTCTTTGTCCCATTTTGTAAACCACTGAGCAATTCAGTGAATTCACACCATTTTCATAAGCTCCTAAAAAGCTCACCAGTGGGCCCAACAAGGTGAGCTTTGGCTTTTTGGAAAGCCCACCAGCCCTACTTGCTATATCCAGTGCTTATTTTGGCTTTTGAGCTTATTTCTTAAGCTTAAATTGACTAACAAGTTGACTGCAGGGGGTGTTTGGTTCACTGTGTTTAGTGGAATTGCTTATTAGCTTATTTCAAGCTTTTTAGTGAATTTCATTGTTCCTTTTTCTCATTTCCAGTCCATTTCACTTATTTTCATCTTATTTTACTTTTGGTTCCTTGTAATAAGCTTATTTCAAGCTTATTTGAGCTTGATTCCATCACTATGAGCCCAAAAGCTCACTGTGAAAGCTCATAAGCTCATTTCTGCTTATTTTTGAGTTTTAAACTTTTTGTCTTTATTAAACTTTGTTACTTTTAGTAGTTTAACAGTTCCATAAAAAGAAAATCACAAAAACATCATTTTAAAGCTAAGTGATAGCTTCTATTTAGGAGCTTAATTGCTTATTAGCTTATTTTTCTTAAGGACATATAGTTTTTATAATTTTCCTAGGTTCCTGTATTTATTTAATAATTATATAAAAGGTTTCAGATTTTTCTTAGGTTATTTAGTATTTATAATAAATCAATAATAGTTTTGGTAATTAATAAATAGTAATTAATTAATAATAAATACATAAATAGTGTAATAAATATATTTTCAGTTTCAGAATTTCTTTTATATTATTTTAGACTTTTCTAAATTTTTATTTTATTTTCTTAGGCTTTATTTTACATTTTCTTATTTTTAGGTAATTATTAAATAGTTTAAAATAGTTTTTAATTAATAATAATTAATTAATAAGTCTAATAAATATTTTTATTTTTCCAATAATTTTCTTTTATTATTAGGATCACAAAAATATAATTTTCACATTTGTGGGAGTTATATTGATCACTTTTCACTTTTTATTTTGTACGTAGACGTTTATTTAAACGTAAACGTACACGTTTTAGGTTTTTAGGTTTTCTTAACTTTATAATAAGTTTTTAAGAATAAGTAAATATTTTATTTAATTTGCATTTAAGCCGCTAAGGCATGCAAATCCTACTATAGTTATATTTGATAATTTGTTTTTATACGTTATTTTAAGTTTTAAACGTTTTTAAATCATTTCCTTTTTACGTGCTTGTTCATATAGCTTTTGTAAGCTATTTTGTTTTATATTTCTTAGTTCACTCACTCAGAATCCTATTCCTGTTCAATTTCATCTAATCACAAATTCGTTTTATTACAGATTTCACACCTCGTTGGGATTAAACGATCCGGGGATATTCTATACTCCTTTGGTGAAATTGCATTGCGCCCTTGATAAGTTTGACTTATATGGTTGACCATTCACAAGTGGTTGACTAATATAAACCTGACCGTTGAGGGCCAATCACTCATGCACCTACCGGTTCTCTACAACTGCCTGTGTGCCGACTCTAGACTTACCTATATCACTATTTACAAAGCATCTTAAGGCAATATTGTAATTTGCTCAACGCCTCAATTAAAATGTCATTGATTTTGCTTGTAAAGAAACTAATGAATAAAGTTTTTTACATGAAACATATGCTACAAGATGAATGCATGACATCTTTGTACATATATTTTGATTACACACATCAAATTTACTACCCTTAAAATTTAAGTTATATGCCATCCAATGAAACGGAAACACCTAAAATTGGGTCTACGTCAGGGCGTAACCTGGCTAGATTGCAATGGAAGGGCAAATTACATGATCTCATCACTAACAGATCAACTGATGTGGTGAAATTATGTAAGTTTGCTGTTTCTTAAGTTGGTTAACTTAATTGAGTTGATAACGGGTTCTGATCACTCAAGGCATAAGAAGATGGGGATAAAACATGCTTACATTGCAACTGCGGTTGGCAAATATGTAAATCCCATCGATTCTAGTAATTGCAATTGAATATTGGCAATTGAGGTTCGACTCGTACCTTATTGAATATTGTCATCACTAGCAGATCAACTGATGTGATGAACCTATGTCAATTTGGATCCTAGTTTTTCAGTGAAAATTAAATGGTTATATAATTATGAACCATGGGTATTTAATTTTCTTGAAAATTTAATTATCGAAAATACTAAAATTGAATTTTGTAATTCTTTTTAATGTATTAATGCAAAAATTAAAGCCGTAAACGTGGTTTGGTCTTAAATTGGTAAATTGATCTAATTCTGCTTTCAAACTAATGTTTGATTGAGAAAAATTTACTGAAAAGACACAAAGTCTGTTTTCCATGAGAGAAGAATAAGACTCAATCCTATCCCTTTTCATGATTGAGAAAGGTGTGATAGGAACATTAGAATTGTCCACATTCTAATATATAACTCATAGCAATCTTTAATACTTAAGAGTATTGCACATCCTATTTTCCATAAGATTTTTCATTACCCTAATTTGGTGAATGAATTCTTCTATAACGAACATGACATTTGGTTAAATGGAAAATATGAGTTATTAGAAGATAGACAGATTACCGCAAAATTGGTAAAAGACAAAGCTAGTATTTTATCTAGTTGTTGTGCTTTAAAGGTGCTACATACCATTATGGGGATGGTAGGCCTATTAAGGAAGAAGCTGCATGCCCAAAATTCTTCAAGTTAATATCATAATGGATAATCCATCATATACATAGTAGAATACACATTTTAGAACCTGCGTAATTATTACGTATGGGTTTTTCTAAATGTGTAGAAAAGTAAAAACAAGCAAATTGTTTTCACTGGTTATGAAACACGTACAATGTTGTCAAATCCAGTGGGAGCGTTGTGTTGTGTTACTGAATATGGAGTTATTGTTATGTTCTCTAATTCAGTGGGAGCTACAAGATTTAATTTCTGTGTAGTAGCCCAGATTATCTTCAAGATAATTACTTTCCAATTGTAGACACTCATGTTCTTAGGATAGCCATATGCGTTTCCTGATAAGACAAAGTAGTCCTACATCTACTTAATGACACAAATCATATTGAATCACATAAACAAACATATCTTGTGTTGTTTATATACTACATGATATTGTTCAATGCACAAGTGGGAGAGTTGGTTATTGTGTGCAAAGGAACAATACATAGAAATATGATTAAAGGATTCTCTTAATTGCAAGGTAAGAGATCTATGTTCTAATAGGACTTATACATTTAATGTGTAAAGGTATCTTATGTAGAACATGTGTCAAGATTATTATAAATACNTAAATCATTTCCTTTTTACGTGCTTGTTCATATAGCTTTTGTAAGCTATTTTGTTTTATATTTCTTAGTTCACTCACTCATAATCCTATTCCTGTTCAATTTCATCTAATCACAAATTCGTTTTATTACAGATTTCACACCTCGTTGGGATTAAACGATCCGGGGATATTCTATACTCCTTTGGTGAAATTGCATTGCGCCCTTGATAAGTTTGACTTATATGGTTGACCATTCACAAGTGGTTGACTAATATAAACCTGACCGTTGAGGGCCAATCAAATTTTGGCGCCGCTGCCGGGGAGGTGTGCTGCGTAAAACGAATTGAAGTATCAGTGTTGTTGAATACCTATCCATTGTATAGCTACCATATATAAATATCGTATTTCCATCTTCCAAAAACATATAAAACACAAAAATATTTTCTTTTTCTTTCTATATATATAAAAGATAAAAATACAAAAACATTTTCCGTTTTCTTGTTAAATAAACTTAAAATACATTATCGAGAACCAAGATAGAACACTACCTAACTGGGGGTGTGACCATAATAAGTTCTCAAACAAAAGATTAAAACTTGCCTTTGTATCCTTATGAGTGGTGTACCTTTTTCAAAGAAGCCATTCATCTTGTGATTATTGGTTTAAGTTCACTGTTGTTTTACCTCGATCTTGTTTTACTTGGATTTGTTTTCATTTTCATAAAAATCAAAACCCAAAAAGATTTTTCTTACCTTTTCTGAGTTTCCTTCACTTAAAGGATTCTTAGACTCGTCTTAGTGCATGCGCACTCGTTCTTCTAGGTCATCAAGCCCTTTCCGTGAGCTTGTAAACATACCTCGAAGATATCGTAGACGTTCTGCTCCATCAGTCGTACCCGAGATACGTACTGAACCAAAAACCCCTGTCATCATGACAGAAGACCGTCCAATGAATGAGCTTCTCCAGGCACCCATTGAGGGTTATGGAGATGCCATTGTTGTTCCAGCCATCGTGGCTGACACTTTTGAGCTCAAAACCGGGTTACTGAATCTTGTAACCCAAAGTCAATTCTATGGTTTTGAGAGGGACGATCCTCATGCTCATATTCGATGGTTTAATAAGATCGCATCTACCATCAAATAAATTATTACATATGGGTTTTTCTAAATGTGTAGGAAAGTAAAAACAAGCAAATTGTTTTCACTGGTTATGAAACACGTACAATGTTGTCAAATCCAGTGGGAGTGTTGTGTTGTGTTACTGAATATGGAGTTATTGTTATGTTCTCTAATTCAGTGGGAGCTACAAGATTTAATTTCTGTGTAGTAGCCCAGATTATCTTCAAGATAATTACTTTCCAATTGTAGACACTCATGTTCTTAGGATAGCCATATGCGTTTCCTGATAAGACAAAGTAGTCCTACATCTACTTAATGACACAAATCATATTGAATCACATAAACAAACGTATCTTGTGTTGTTTATATACTACATGATATTGTTCAATGCACAAGTGGGAGAGTTGTTTATTGTGTGCAAAGGAACAATACATAGAAATATAATTAAAGGATTCTCTTAATTGCAAGGTAAGAGATCTATGTTCTAATAGAACTTATACATTTAATGTGTAAAGGTATCTTATGTAGAACATGTGTCAAGATTATTATAAAGACTACTTTTATGTCTTATGATATTCAAATTAAAAGAAACACTTGAAATTACAATTTACGTCAGGGTGTAACCTGGCTAGATTGCAATGGAAAGGTAAACTACATGATTTCATTACTAGCAGATCAACTGATGTAATGAAATTATGTAAGTTTGCACTTTCTTAAATTGGATAATTCATAAAATGACATAAACAAGTGGAGTAGTAAATTAACTTGAAATTACCCTATTGAAACCAAATGGTGGTGTTCACAAAATACTTTAGTTATATATGTTTATATCTTCTTATAAACATGAAGTCTTTTAACTATTACAAGACTTATAATAAAGTAAGACGTTAAACTTGTTATGTTTTAAACAAGAAATCATTGAATTGATCAATGATTTATAACGTATAGTGGGAATATAACAGTTTATGTCTTCTTAGGACATGAACATAAAGTGACTTGTTCAAAAGGTACTTATGTTATATAGCATGCAATTGGCTTGGAAATTCTATTATACCATTAAGTTTTCTTAGTTGGTAAAATAGGTAAGCCAAAAGGAAATAATTTTATCTTACATATTGTCTCACAATATTAGTTCTAATGAAACATCACAAGTTGGTGGTGTGTTCAGTTAGGAAAAATCAAACTCTTGTTATATTGTTTGATTAAAAGATAAACATGACTTCTTTTCTTCCAAAAGTTCTCAAGGTTTGAAAATTGAGTATGGATTGTATATACTCAAATAAGACTCCAACCTAGAAGATTAAATAAGACATTATGGAATGTGATGAATCACATTAAAGTCTTAAAATGAAGTCCTGATTTTGTTAATAAGTAGTTTTAACAAACAAGAGTCAGGAACTGTAAAATATTTTGTAATATCCCAAAAGAGAACGATTAAGTGTTGCTCAACTTGCTAAAGTATTTATAGATAAATTACTAAAGGCAATTGGGAGTTTTATCTTGAAAAGATAAAATTATAAGATACATAATCTTCTAAAACTACACTAGTGAAAATTATGATGAGGCTTGAAATGTAAAGGTTAAACCTCAACATCATGAAATTCTCATTCATAGATCCGTAGGGATGTCTCAGATATTTGATTGATATGCTGAGTAATATGAATTACAGGATCAAAGTAAGCTTGTTAATCATAATGACGCATTATGATAAATTGCTCATACTATGAATGTTAAGATGCTGTCCATAAAGATAAGTCAACTTTGAAAACTTGGTTTATCTTAATGAAGATGAGTTTCTTCAAGAAAAGGAAAACCCTAGAGGTTTAAATCTTCAAGTAATGAATCATATGGACGAAATTGTATACATATTTTAATGTATGTCTTATGACAAGATTATTAATCATACATAAGTAATTAACTATGATTGAATACTCTTTCCTAAGCACATTAAAGATACAAAGATGGTAATTGTCATATTCATTTTTATGAATATGGAATTTGACAATGGATTATAAAGCTCTTTCTTGTATAATTACTTAAGCGAGGACGATAAGTAATTAAGAGTTTATGAATTCATGTAATCTTTGGAAGTATACAAAAATGCAAGGATCCAAGTATAGATAGAGGCATGCATCAAGGAGATAAGTCTTATGTTTAAAATATTAAATCCATGTTTGATTTATAATTTAAAATGAGATAACTCCTAAGTAATTCAGAAAGCTAGTGGGAGTATTATGTTTACTTACTTAAATCATATATGTTGTATAACATATAGGAAGTAACATTCTATATAAGTTAAATGTTAAGTCATAACTTGGAATGAAACTTTACTTGAAAGATTTAATAAGTAAAACATACAACCTTGAATATATGTTTATTGATGTAAACATGTGTGGTAAATGAATCTAATTGAACATGATATGTCATTTAGAAAGTTAAAATGGATATGTAGTACATGAATGAAATTTAAGTTGGACACAAGGATTTTTCATGTACATCATGTTGTTGTTATATCATGCTTTAATAAAAGATGATTTGACAACATTGATATCTAATTGAAAGATATTAGATAAGTTGTGTAATGAATATTCTAAAGGAATATATTTGGATATAGAATTACATCCTGAGCCTGGAACAATTTCTAGATTCTATAGATGAACAATTTGTCAATTGTCATAGCCTACAAACTTGGAAGTTTGGAAGGCATAAAACATTACACATTAAGGTTTACGAAAAAAAAAAAAAGAAAAAAAGAAAAAAAAGCATATTGTTGTTTGCATACAATGATGCTAATTAAATTGAGATGACACTCAATATTAGTCATGGAAGGATATTATCCTTGTTAATAGCCATGTATACTAGATATGCTTAACTAAAAGCATAGTTGCATTATACATTAAAGAATAAGAATACTTTAAACTTTAAAAGGTTTGAAAGTTTAATTATCATAAATTGGATGTTGAGGATGTCACACATTTTATGATGTATTATGTGGTTATATCAAATTATTTGAATGCACATATATAAGAACTTCGCTAATTGAATTCTTGAAATAAGTATTCTCAAAATTCCGATAGATCAAAGTTAGTTGAATAATGCCTTGTCAACAAGTATGATTTTTATTACTTGAGGCATAATTGTCAACAAGTATGATTGGTGTTACTTGAGACAAAATTTATTAACGAGAATTTTAATGCATTGATCTATTTAGTATTTGGATAAGGGATGTTAAACAATTATTATTTAATAATGAATTAAAGTACTGAGTACGTTTCTTTTCATTAATAATAAGATTGTATCCCATATTTGCATGTTTAATCCATGAATAACTTATGTTATGTTATTCTAAATAGTCCGTTGTCAATTAATGATATGGGAGTATCATTAAATTAAGACAAATCTGAGTTTTGGTATAATATACTTAAAATATATTGATGCGTTGAACATGCCAAATTCACATGATATTCAATAATTGGATAAATTGAATATAGGACAAAATCCCAATTACATGATTATACTTATGGATGTTGTCATTATAGTAAATCATGAATATTTATCCTCAGACTTGAGATACCAGGTAACTACTGTGGATGTAGCTCATTTTCTGTGAGATAGTCTAATGCTATCCGTAACTGGTAGTTATAAGGATTATTTTCAGAGGTGATGCGAAGTTCATGGGTTATGCTTGTAGTCAATACAGGATTTGTTTCCTTCAAATTTGTTTTGAAGTTTAATAGTGTTGGGCCCCTCGTAGGGTTGACAAGATGTTTGCATGGCCATGCCCAAGGTCTATCTGGAATACGTTCAGATGAATTGGTAATCTTGCTCAATCATAAATAACGAGAAACAGAATAGTTAACTATGGAATGACTTAGATCCATATCCATATTAACATGGTATTAGAAACAAAAGGATAAGTATGACGATGAATCATCAAATGTGGTTTTTTCCAGGAAACCATACTCGTGATCGTTCTGGGGACATTGGCGTGTTATGCTAGACTAACCAATGTCATTATTGCATTAATGTATATCCGAGTGGGAGCTGTTAGTAGTAACGGATAAAAATTAATGTAATATGTCCGGATTCGAACACGAGACTTCGGGATTGCACACATTACGTATGAGTTTCAATGTATTAATAATTATTATATTGAATTATGAATAATTATTAATTTCACAAACAAAACATGTAACGGTCGTTTGTAGTTAACGGTAATTTGACTAAATGATCGTTGGATGAAAAGATGAAGGACTGAACTTGAAATAGAGTTCAAGAAAAACATGGAATGGGCTTGTAAAACCCATGTTCGGTCGAACCCAACCCATTAGGCTGTAGGGTTTGTTTCTTGAGCTCCAAGATGTTGATTAGTATATAAACAAACCCCTTTGTTCATTCTAATCATCCCCTTGGTTCACTTGCAAACCAAATCTCCTTCTCTTCTCTCCTCTTGAGCTAGAAATCGAACTACACCCTTATAGGGTTCCTACTAGATTTCTAAGCTCAAAACCATTCTTGTTTAGTTGATCAACTACACCCTTCTAGGGTTCCTACGCGATCTTCTAAACATAGTGTTTGGTTTGTTTGTGAATTAAGAACCTAGCTTTTCTCATTGAAACGCTACTAATACGTGTGTACAAGAACGAAGTGTTGGCATACTTTTGCTAACGTTGTGATCGCCCATTCGACTAACACATTAGTCGATCCACATTAAACACTAATTAGGGTTTATAAGTTCTTGTTAATTGATTTCTTGTTCTTGCTAGAAATCACAAAGGTACGCATTCATTTATATTCGGTTAATT